>JAHRHZ010000098.1:37405797-37441693 GCA_024137785.1 Ginglymostoma cirratum
AGTACTTTGTATGACCAATAACAGACAAGCAGCTGAGGTGGAAATCCATTCATAAACATGTACATACCAAGATTAGAAACGTACAAAATTTCTCTTAAAACAAGAATGCAAGTGCCATCAGTAAATGTTGATGAACAAATGTATCGGTATACACGTACCTTTTATCAGTGATCATTCTTGGGCGTGGCCCATTGATTCCTAACCATAAACAGGCTCCCTAACATTAACTGGCTACCCATGAGCAAAAAATGACATTTGATTGAGGTATCAATGGGCTGCTTTGCTTATTAACAGCGTTTAGGAAGAGTCAGTTTTTGAAAGGGAAGCTGAAGTCAGCTTAGATCAGCAGTTTCTATGAAACGAGACAACCAGCTTGGTTTGAACAACAGGACTCTAAGCATACATGTGAGTGAAAATCCCCTTCAATGATCCGTGGAATTTACAGTCCAAACTGCCAGACTAAAATCTACAAATGAAAATAAACAGCAAATAACCTGTAGCACCTAAGAGAGTCAGAAATTTATGCCAACGAAGAATAGGTCTCTCAATGTGAAAGGTTAGATGGTACAAATTTCAGATCAACTTGTCAGGGTAGATTTTATGACATGATTCTTTGAGCCCCAGAAGGTTCTGCTTTCATCTCAGATTTGAGCAGTGCGATTTTCCTTTTCCTTATTTATCGTGAAGAACCAGTTTTCTTGTTCCTCTTACAGTGCATGGCCATACATCTGGTATTAGGATTAACCACAGGTCACGTGCAGAAGGGCTTGCGGGGAACAGCACCAAGCATACCTAAAAATTGAGATTTCAACTTTGTGAAGCTGCAACATAGCACTACTTGTTTGACAAACAGTCGAAGCAGTATGCAACAGACTGACCAAATGAGCCTGCGCAAAGCTGATCGATCTAAGCTCATTTGTCCTGTCACGTGCAATCACATTCCAGTGGACAACGAAACAGGACAACGGCCCACAATTATCTCTATCCTCAATTTCAGGACATTCTATGGCATCAGCGCAAAGATAAAGATAAAACATTTGCCACATTCTTCAGCTCAAAGTGCCAGCTGGATGATCCATTTCCAGCCTTTTTTGCAGGTCTGCAGCATCACAAACACCAGCGTTCAGCCAACTCGACTTATCCCCGCGTGATATCAACAAACTGAAGGCACTAGATTTTGCGAAAGGAGATGAAAGTGACATTTGTAAAACTGTACTGAAGACCCCGGCTCCAGTTCTAGGTAGGTCACTAGCCATGCTACTTCAATATAAAAATTAAAGCATTCAGCCATCAACATGGTAAACTGCCCAGGCATGCCTGTGTGCAAAATGCACAAATCCAAACCAGCAAACCACCATTCCATCAGACTATGCTTGATGATCACTGCAATTATCAAAGGGTAATCGACAGTGGATTCAAATTGTACTTCCTGGTTACGAATGCTCGCTCTGGGCTCTGCCACTGCTACTCAGCTCCTGCCCTCATTACAGTCTTGGTCCAAGCCAGTACAAAAGTTAAGAGTGACTGTCCTTGGTATTAAGTCATTATTCTACCAACTATGGTATGAAAAAGAGATATTGCTAAACTACAGTCAAATATGGACTCGTGTAACTTCTAGAAGATGGTTGTGGTTTTTAAAGAGACCGATCACCTCAATCCCAGGACATTAGTGCAGGATTCCTCAGGGTAGTGTAGGGCGCAACCATCCTCAGCTGCTTCATCCATGGCTTCGCTCAAAAGTCATAATTAGGGTGGTAAGCTGATGATTACACAATATTCAGTGTCATTATTCACTCCACCAAAACATAAATCGGTTTTGTCCAAACATAGTAAGCAAAACCTAAGCCATATTAGACTTGGGTCATTACTTCAGAAACATTTGTGCTGTGCGTGCTAGGTAATGATCATCATGAACAAGAGAAAATCCAACCATCTTCTCTTGGTATTCAACAGTGTCATCACAACTGAAATCTCCCCAATGTTACAAGGGCAGGTCAAGGCTAGGAATTCTGTGGAGGAGTGACTCATCTTCCTATTCTCCAAAACTTGTCAACAAAGCACAAATCAGGAGTATGATGGAATACTTTCCACCAGCCTGATGTGTGGAACTTTAACCCCAATCAAGAGGCTTGATGTCATCCAGAACAAAGCAAAGCAATCTGCTTGATTAGCTCCCCAAACATCAACATCCATTTCCACGAACACGCAAAAGAGCAGTAGTGTGTACCAACTACAAGATGCACAGCAGTAACTCAAAGTTCTCCAGCAGCAACTTCCAAACATTTGACCATTTAGATTAAGACAATTGTTGCACAGGAACAAAACTACCTGCATATTTCCCTCTAAGTCACAAAGCATCCGGACTTGAAAGTACCATCACTATTACCTCAATATTACTGGGTCTATCTTGGATCTGCTTCTCTAATAATACTGTGGGCGTACATATACTGAATAGACTGTAATGTTTAAAGAAGGTGGCTCACCACCACCTTTAATCACTAATTGCTTTTAATGACTAAGACATGGCTTGCCAGCAATGCCCCATCTTGAAGAATAAAAATTATCGCTCCACCAAAAGACTCAAATGATCAAGAGATTCCAAGGTATAAAGTAATTGTTAGCAAAATCTCTAATTTAAATCAGGAAAAGCCCCTTTGGAGATACAAATGACCTTGTGGATCAGTGAAATATACAATGAATATTTGTGCAAGGATTTTCAGAAACTTCTGATTTGAGTTTTAATGCATCAATGGCTCTTTCTTCAACTTCTTTTAAAAATGCCTTTAAAAAACCGAGGAGATATTTGATTGAATGTGCCAGAGATACTCAATTACTAACGATTGAGATTGATATTTCTTGACAAGATCAAGGCACAAGAACATTGTTAAACGACATATAAAAGGGAGTGCAAACAGTTGACTCTAATTCTAGTAAACAACCTGATCCCACATTTGACTAAGTCAACAGTACATTTTTTCCACTAATAAAGGAAACTGAAAGGGTTCAAGTTCAGGCCGAGACACCAGGGCATCTTCAATATGGAAAGCCTGTTCTGTTCCTCTCAAAACTGGCTTCTGTTGAGCCCACAGTACTACCAGCCTGCAACTAACGCAGTCTGACTCATTTCAGTTGATGAACCATTTGTTCTCCCACTCTCCCAATTTATCTTGTCTTCTTTCAAAAACAAGAGAACTCCCCACACACATGCTGTTTGGAAGAATCCTGAAGTGAATTTACAACATTCTTGAGTTGAACAGCGAGTCAATGCAAGTGTTTAGATGGAATACAAGTCAGTCACCTGTACATAATTCACCTGACTATAGCATAACCTGTCCCTATGACCTCTAGAAACAAGAATGGTCAATCATCGTCATGAACCAGGTCTATCACTTCGCAGCATAGTTTTTTTTAAAAAATCATTTTAAAGTGATAGAACAAACCTGCACATCTTAAGCAGCTGTTGTGGCCTGATGAGATTTTGAAGTGCTTCTCAAAAAAAAAAATCAAAACTTCCAAAATGCACAAATGAATGAAAAACGTCACGATAGAGAAGAACGGCAACCAAACATAACAGATTAAGGAAATAAACTGCTGAATAATTTGTCTTAATGATTTTAGCTGAAAACACTGGGAGAATTCAGCTCCTAGTTCCCAAATAAAATGCACTAAAAACAGTTCTGCACTGCCATAGGCACAATCCTCTGAATCATACAGTCAGTCTGGGTTGTGTGTTGAAGAGAGGCTTGATCATATGATCTTTTGACTCAAATAGGAGCAAATGGGAACTCTGAGCCATGGCTGAGAGCAAATCAAGTTAAAATTCAAATAATCAACAAAACTTATCAACAGTCCTGCTTGAAAAATTTGTTTATCAAAACTAGTCTATTGCAGGGTACAAAAAGGCTTCAAATATGCTGGATTTTCCCATGATTAAATAGGGAACTTTGGTGCTTTAGATATCTTACTAAGCTCGAGCTCTCTCATACTTTAAACTTTCAAACACAGGATTAGCTTCAGAAATGCATGTTCGTGAGGCAAACAGATCTACTATCAGTGGCGGAAATGCTGTTTAAAATCTTCAAAGCAAAATATGTTAATTGTCTGAATTCATATAAGCAGCTCGAGTTTGCTGCTGACTTTTAACCATTGATGAATTCATTTTTCTCTCCAAAACTGATGTGAGGTATTATTTTATATAGCATGACACTTCAGCTCAAGATCCAGTTACAGCTAATTCTGCTTCCATTTATTCAATTCAGTTTTGCAGCAGTCTAAACAATCATGCAAAATTTCAATGGGCCACTGCAATTTTTTTTTTCAGAAATAAAGACAAAATGAAAGCCATTTATTGTCTTTTAATCTGACTAACATGTCAGAATAGTTAGGGAAGACAATAACCTTTTCCAGACCTCCATTCTAAGATGTGTAATCTTCAAGCTGCAGTAAAAATAACAGGGCAGGGGATAATTTCTACATCATTTCAATAGTTTGCAACATTGTTTTGCATGTTATGTATGCAAAGTCAGCAGTTAAATTGAAAGCACACTGTAGGGTTTATACAACTATGAATTACTCTCACACAGCTCAAACCCTGTTATATTACAACATTGCTACAAACAATTTGCAGCAGCAATATGAGCGCCATGAAGAGGGCAGATGTTTGTAGTGGAATTAGGGGAAAGGTAGAGAAGAACCTCAAAAATTTCCGATCAACCCCAGATTACAGTAAATGTACACAGTTGCAGGTCACTGGAAATACCGCAGTGTGTTGGGGGGAACTCTCCTGAAACCTCAGAAAGAACTTATTTCCCAGCACAAGTGGAAGAAGCAATTTTTTTTCTATTCTTTTGCGGGATAGGAGTGCCACTGGCTGGCCAGCATTTCTTGCCCTTGCAAGGGCTGCCCTTGACAAGGTGGTGAGCTGCATTCTTGAACCGCTGCAGTCCACCTGCTATAGGTTGGCCCACAATGCTATTACGGAGGGAATTCCAGGATTTTGACACAGCGACAAAGAAGGAAAGGCGATATATGTCCAAGTCAGGATGGTGAGTGGCTTGGATGGGAACTGGAAGGTGTTGGCATTCCCGGATGTCTGCTGCCCTTGTCCTTCTAGCTGGAAGTGGTAGAGGTAGATTTGAACCTTGGTTGAGTTTTATATATGATGTGCTTGTGTTGCTTCTCTTCAGCGAAATAGATTGAAGGGGTGAGACTCTGTTTTAGCATTCTTCGAATTCTATTGTTGTTGTGAACATGGACTAAAGTTGTCATTTCAGCAATGACAATTTTAGCCCAATCTAAAATAGTCATTACGTAACTTTCTGGTCCCAACCAACTAGCAGATTAGGTGAAATGCCTCTATTTTATCAGATGTTACAAATATGCAAGACGTAAGTATTCTAAGGTCAATTAAGGACAGGATCTCCGAATGAGAGTTCAGTACCAAAGAAGGAGCACGCAGACAAGCATACTTGGTAGTTTCCCAATTAAAATTTAGATAGAAGCATTAATGATGATTTCGGCAAAACCTGAGGTAACAGGTCCACAGTAGACACAATTTCCCTGGCCATGCACTCATCCCTGGAACATCTGGACAACCATCAACAAAACCTCATTTGCTTCCCTAATTAAGGACAACTACATCAGACTCCTGCTCATCGACTACAACGCCACCTTCAACATCATTATCCCCTCCAGGCTGATCTCAAAACTCCGGAGGTCTTGGCTTCACCCCCACAACCAGATTGTCAGCTTCCTGAGCCGGTGAAGACAGACAACCACACCTTGTCCACAAAAACCTTCAACACTGGAGCCCCCTACTGTACCCCTGTACACCCAAAACTATGTAGCCAAATTCCGAATGAATGGCTTCGACAAGTTGCTGACGACATCACCATGGTAGGATGGGTATCAAACAATGATGAGTCATATTAGAGAAAGGAGACGGAGGGCTTGGTGGCATAGTGCAATGACAACAACGTCTCAAATGTTGACAAAATGAAAAGAAGAGAACTGATCATTGATCAATGACTTCAGAAAGAAAACAAGAGAACACACCCCCAGCTATATCAATGGAATGGAGGTTGAGGGTTGACAGCATCAGGCTCCGAGGAGTGACGATAACCAACATCATGACCTGGACTTTCCACGTTGATGGGATGGTCAAGAAGGCACAATGCCTCATCTTCCTCAGGAAATTCAGCATGTCCATAAAGACCCTCACCAAATCCCACAGATGCATCATTGAAAGCATACTGTCCAGGACTACTCTTCCCAGAAACGCAAGAAACTACAGAAAGTTTAGGCACAGCCCAGACCATCGAGGAAGCAAACCTTCTGTGGACTCCATTTACACTTCTCCTTGCCACGGAAAGGCTACCAACATCGAAGACCCCTCCCCGCACAGTAATGCTCTCCGACAACAACTTCCGTCAGGCACAAGACACAGAAGCTTGAAGACGTGCCAACAACTTTGAGGACAGCTTCTTCCCTGCTGTTATTAGACTGATGAATGAACTATCTAGCCTCACATAATGCTGATCTTGTTAATGTTGATCTTGCTTCGGGCACCTCCTGTGCAGTGCAACCTGTATGCCTCACTTTATCCAAGCACCTAAGTCCTTGCTTACTATGATCTGTCTGTATCTTTCACAAACAAAGCTTTTCATTGTACTTAGAATTATGTGACAATCAACCAACTTTGGATGGGTAATAAGTGCTGGCCAGTGATACCATATCCCTCAAGGGAACAAAAAACAAAGTACCCTGCTGACCTTTTCCAGCAACTTTTTGCTCCCGATTTAGGGCATCCGCAGTTCTTTTGATTTTTACTTCATGCTATGGACTTTAAAAGTGTGCTGATTAATCTGTTCCCTCCACCCACTTTCCTTGCTGTTCATATTTTTCACCCCGTGCACACCATTACTCTATGTTTCCTGCACTGTGACAAGTCTCTCACCACCTCCCCCACTGTTACAGACTATCAGCAACTCCCATTGTCACAGGTGTCGCCACCCTGCGCAGGTGTGGAGTCACTGCAATTTCCCTCCACCAAAACACAAAATTATTTGACAATATTTGGTGAGACTTATTTAGCCCATCTAATGTTACGCTTGCCAAGTCTTCTCTCTGTGTCGAAGATGAATAGCCCAGTGAGAGACAACTTTTCAGTTGCTCAGTTTTAAGATGCGGCTCATTTTTGCTGCCATTCACTGTAGTTTTCCAAATTTTAATCTAACGCATAAATAAAAGTAAAGCTAATATTGTATACAGGAGTGACCTCCAGATAAGTCAAGACACTGGTAAAATGCCTAAACAGTAGATCACTTAGTTTCCAATGAATTCATACGTTATTCCTTTAGCCCAACCTGTCCAAGGTTTAATCCATTTGACAGATGAAATAGGATGACCATCCTTTAATATTTTGTTAATTGCTGGACATAAAACACATTAAATGCCAGTGAAGAATATCAACTCAACTTTCAGAAGGCACTTGCCAATGGAGTTCACCACAACTTTAAAAAAAAGACCAAAACTCCAAACAAAAAGTGTAACTTCTGTGAAAACGAGCCGTAAGTGTTCAGAAGCAATGCGATAACTTGCTGCTGTTGATATGTTTAAAATCTTTGTTTGAAGTTGCCTTTATTAGCTGAGAGAGATTTCAAACAGACACTTAGCTGCACTTCTTGAGCAAAAATAATTTCAATTAAGATCAGCGAGAGATATGCAATATGATAACATTGTTTCAACAAGGAATAACATGTCCTTTTCAACTCACAAAAAGAATCTAAATTCTAGATATTAGGAGTAAAAAGCCAGTTAGGAGATAAAAACAAACTGAAGTTGCTAGAAAAACTCAGGTCTGGCAGCATCAAGGAGGCAAATATGGTGCCAAATCAAATGACGTGCTTCACCCTGCATAGTATCAAGCTTCGAGTATTGTTGGAGGTGCACGGTCCAAGCAAGTGAAGTCTTGTATCACACTTCTGACTTGTGCCCTGTAGCCATAAAAACTATTCATTTGTCAGAATAAATTTAAACACTTGCTGGACTCCAAATGTCTTGAGGCACTTTTACTGTCCTCCCTTGTCCTGCTGCACATCTCAGCAAATGACTAATCCCTGCAGAATTATTTCACATTTTGGCAATTCCTAAAGCCAATATGATAAACGTAGACATGCCACTCATGAAGGCCTGGATTGTTTCACCCAAAATGTTTTTAATAACCATTGTGTAAAATACCTTGCAAAATGTACTTTACATGAACTGTCAACATGGTTTGAAATAAATAGTATCTTTCAGTCAAAGACAAGAGAACTTTTCATGTTTAGTGATGTGACCCATGAGATGACTGAATACATGGTCATTCTGCACTTCAACGTTAGAAATTTGTGCTTTCAAACCTGTTATGATTCACAAAATTGAGCGGAAGAGTCAATTCATATGTTGTGTACAAGTCTAATCATGCATTTTAACACAGAAAAAAACCCTAGTTCCTCTATACACTATCATCGATGATTTCAGGTTCATATGGAATAAATGAGCCAAGTGGCTTCCCTTTGTGCATTAAAAATCTTGGAATTTTAGCTAACATTCAGAACCAAAACCAAACAAGCTGCTTCATCTTGAACTGTCACTAGTCCCAATAGTCATTCCAAGAAATGACAATTTATACCTGCATTCTTCATATACGCAGCAAACAAACCAAATATATTCATAAACGTATACACACGTGTTCACTTATGTTTGAGCAAGCTCCAAATATATTTCTAGAGAACGCAAAAACATCAGTTTGATATATTTGGACTTCAATACAAAAGAAAGCTTCAAAAGTTATTTGCAGAGATGAAAGGTGTGGAGCTGGATGAACACAGCAGGCCTAGCAGCATCATAGGAGCAGGAAAGATTGACATTTCGGGCCTAGACCCTTCATCAGAAATGGGGGAGGGGAAGAGGGTTCTGAAATAAATAGGGAGAGAGGGGGAGGTGGATAGAAGATGGGTAGAGGAGAGGATAGGTGGAGAGGAGACAGACAAGTCAAAGAGGCGGGGATGGAGCCAACAACTGTGAGTGTAGGTGGGGAGGTAGGGAGGGGATAGGTCAGTCCAGGGAGGACAGACAGGTCAAGGGGGCGGGATGAGGTTAGTAGGTAGGAAATGGGGGTGCGGCTTGAGGTGGGGGGAGGGGATAGGTGAGAGGAAGAACAGGTTAAGGAGGCGGGGACGAGCTGGGCTGGTTTTGGGATGCGGATGGGGGAGGGGAGATTTTGAAGCTTGTGAAATCCACATTGATACCATTGGGCTGCAGGGTTCCCAGGCTGAATATGATTTGCTGTTCCTGCAGCCTTTGGGTGGCATCATTGTGGCATTGCAGGAGGCCCAGGATGGACATGTCGTCTGAGGAATGGGAGGGGGAGTTGAAATGGTTCGCGACTGGGAGGTGCAATTGTTTGTTGCGAACTGAGCGGTGTTCTGCAGAGTGGTCCCCAAGCCTCTGCTTGGTTTCCCCGAGCACCAAACCTCCCACAACCTCATCACCTCAGGTGACCTCCCACCTCATTGCTCCCCAACCCCGCACGGCCCGCTTCTGTCTCCTTCCCAAAATCCACAAACCTGAATGCCCTGGTCGACCCATTGTCTCTGCCTGCTCCTGCCCCACTGAACTTATCTCCACCTACCTAGACTCCATTTTCTCCCCCTTGGTCCAGGAACTCCCTACCTACATCCGTGACACCACCCACACCCTCCACCTCCTCCAAAGCTTCCAATTCCCCGGTCCCCAACACCTCATTTTTACTATGGACGTCCAGTCCCTACACACCTGTATTCCCCATGCAGATGGCTAAAGGCCCTCCGCTGCTTCCTGTCCCGCAGGCCCAACCAGACCCCTCCACTGACACCCTCATCCGCTTAGCCGAACTCGTCCTCACCCTCAACAACTTCTCTTTCAATTCCTCCCACTTCCTGCAGACAAAGGGGATGGCCATGGGTACCCGCATGGGCCCAAGCTATGCCTGCCTCTTTGTAGGTTACGTGGAACAATCCCTCTTCCAAAGCTACACTGGCCTTATCCCCCACATCTTCCTCCATTCAATTGATGACTATATCGGCGCCGCCTCGTGCTCCCACGAGGAGCTTGAACAGTTCAGCCACTTAACCAGCACCTTCCACCCCAACCTGAAGTGCACCTGGACCATCTCTGATACCTCTCTCTCCTTCCTGGACCTCTGTCTCCATCTCGGGTAACCACCTAGAAACCAAATTTCCATTTCAAGCCCACCGACTCCCACATCTACCTCGAGTATACCTCCTCCCACCCACCTTCCTGCAAAAATGCCATCCTTATTCCCAATTCCTTCGCCTCCGCCACATCTGCTCCCAGGATGAGGCATTCCACTCCCGTACATCTCAGATGTCTTCATTCTTCAAAGACCGCAACTTCCCCTCCGCAGTGGTCGAGAACGCCCTTGATCTTGTCTTCCGCATTTTCCACAACTCATCCCTCACACCCCGTCCCCGCAATAACAACCAAAAAGGAATCCCCTCGTCCTCACGTACCACCCCACCAACCTCCGGATCCAACGCATCATCCTCCGACACTTCCGCCATCTGCAATCCGACCCCACCACCAAAGACATTTTTCCCTCCCCACCCTTGTCTGCTTTCCAGAGGGACCACTCCCTCAGTGACTCCCTTGTCCGCTCAACACTCCCCTCCAGCCCCACCGCACCCGGCACTTTTCCCTGCAACCGCAGGAAGTGCTGCACCTGACCCCCACCCCAGGACCCAAGAAGACTTTCCACATCAAGCAGATGTTCACCTGCACATCTGCCAATGTGGTATACTGCATCCGCTGTACCCGTTGTGGTCTCCTCTACATCGGGGAAACCAACTGGAGGCTTGGGGACCGCTTTGCGGAACACCTGCGCTCGGTTCACAACAAAGAATTGTACCTCTCTGGCGCGAACCATTTCAACTCCCCCTCCCATTCCTCAGACGACATGTCCATCCTGGGCCTCCTGCAGTGCCACAATGATGCCACCCAAAGGCTGCAGGAACAGCAAATCATATTCAGCCTGGGAACCCTGCAGCCCAATGGTATCAATGTGGATTTCACAAGCTTCAAAATCTCCCCTCCCCCTACCGCATCCCAAAACCAGCCCAGCTCGTCCCCACCTCCTTAACCTGTTCTTCCTCTCACCTATCCCCTCCCCCCACCTCAAGCCGCACCCCATCTCCTACCTACTAACCTCATCTCGCCTTCTTGACCTTTCCATCCTCCCTGGACTGACCTATCCCCTCCCCACCTACACTCACCTTTGTTGGCTCCATCCCCGCCTCTTTGACTGGTCTGCCTCGTCTCCACCTATCTTCTCCTCGATCCATCTTCTATCCGCCTCCCCCTCTCTCCCTATTTATTTCAGAATCCCCTTCCCCTCCCCCATTTCTGATGAAGGGTCCCGACCCAAAACGTCAGTTTTCCTGCTCCTCTGATGTTGCTTGGCCTGCTGTTTCATCCAGCTCCACACCTTGTTATCTCGGATTCTCCAGCATCTGCAATACCTATTATCTCTGATACAAAAAGTTATTTGCAGATCTGTTCCTTATTTTCACACTAAATTGTGTAGAAAAGGTTCAGTGAAAAAATATTGCTTTCATGGGTTGATACTTCCATCCTTTCAAGCATTTTCGCCCAATAACACTCCCTAACGGTCTTGCCCATGTGGAAAAGTCAAAACCAAAAAGAAAAACTATTCATTGCCAGTTCGAGATACATTGAATTTATATCATAATCTACCGTCATTAGTCACAAACAGCCTAATCTGCTCATTCAGATTAACCAGAAAAACTGAAACATGCTCCAAAGCACATTTTGCAAAATCAGAGATAGCGAGCAAAAAAAAAAAGGACGACATGCAGAACCACTGCCATTTTAAATAGGGCTCTTTCAAATACAGCCTCAATTTACCCCAGATGGGCAGGATACTGGTGAGGCCACTGTTAGGGTACTGCATAAAATTCCTTTCTCTTGTGTAGGGAGAGTGCAGAGAAGATTTACAAGGATGTTACTGGGACTGGCGCATTTGAGTTAAACAAACAGGCTGAACAGACTGGGGCTTTCTTCCCTGGGGTGGCGAAGGCTGAGGGGTGACCTTAGAGGTTTATAAAATCATGGAGGGACGTGGATAGGATGCACAGTTTATGGTCTTTTTCCTATGGTGGGTGCAATGACTTGAATGAGGTTGGTCTGGTAGAGCTCTGATTATCAGTTCCCTGATTCTCCTCACTCTAGAGACCGGCTCTGAACTAGCTGGTCAGATTCCATGTACTGTGCACGTGTAAATAAATTGATGCTTGGTGATAGGATACCAACCTCTGTAGAGTAATTTCAGTGGGAGAAAGTTAAAGGTTTAAGGACAGAGGCGAAAGATTTTCAAAAAGGATCTGAGGAGTAACTTTTTGACGCAGAGAGTGCTGCGTATATGGAACGAGCAAGAGGAAGTGGAAGAGGTGGTACAATTACAACATTTAAAAGGCATCCAGCTGGGTGTATGAATAGTAAGGATTTAAAGGATATGGGCCAAAAGCAGGCAAATGGGACTAGGTAAAATTGGAACGTCTGGCCTATACGGACAAGTTGGACTGAAGAGTCCATTTCTGTGCTGTATGACCGTTAATTTGTGCCTTGTACTGAAGTGAGTTTCCACCTAGGAGGCATGTGAGAAGTCATGTCTCATTATTCCAAGTTACTTCTCCTCGAAAGGACCGACTTTTCACAACCACCAGATGGCTCAAAGCATTTCACGGCCAGTTGAGTTTCTTTTAGTAGTCGCTGTTTTAATAGAGGAAATGCAGTAGCCAGTTGTGCTTTTTGAAGTCCCACAAACAGCGATGTACCACTTTTCTAAAGAAGGGTCCTGACCCAAAACGTCAACTTTCCTGCTCTTCCGATGCTGCTTGGCCTGCTGTGTTCCACCAGCTCCACAGTGTTATCTCTGACTCCAGCATCTGCAGTTCTTACTGTCTCTAACATAATAGATAATCTGTTTTATGGCAATGTTGATTGAAGGATAAATATTGACTAAGATGCAGAAATATCCCCCTCGTTCTTTCACAGAGTGCCTTTGGATCTTTTACGCCCATCTGAGCAAGCAGCTCACCCGAAAGATATCACTACCAGTTGTGCAATCCTTGAACTGTTATTCAGAGGCTACAGTGCGACCAACTAAACTCACAACTGACATAATCATCAAGTAGCAAAAATGTCTGTAATACACCTCTTTCCACCAAGCATACTATGTTTTTTTGACAAGTGTTGCTATAATTCTTCGTTGAACTTTATGGTTTCAAATGGCTAGGGTCAGCAAATTGAACACTTCAATCTGATCATAAAACCAAATCGGCCAATTATTATCAAAAACAAGAACTATGCTTCAACCAAAAGGAGTGGCCTCAGGTGAAACCATGTCCGAGTACCTCTGCAGTTCACAGCACTGGTGTTTGGAGACAGCAGAAGACAGTTTCCAAGACTTCTGGAATCAGTGGACCAGTCCGGTGTTCATGTATTCACCAGAAAACTAGACCACCAGAGTCATTGACTTCATTAGTATGCAGTCCTCCACGCATCTGCTAAAGAAGTCCATTTGAGTATTCCCCAACCATAAGCCTTGCATGAACCAGGAAGTCCACTCCCTACTGAAGACCAGATGTGCAGCATTCAAGTGGGGTGACCTGGATCAACACAGGAAATCCAGATAGGATCTCCACAAAGCCATCAGGGATGCCAAGAGGCAGTAACAGACCTAGTTTGAGGCCAAAACGACCAGACAGACTTCCATTGCCTTTGGCAAGGCCTAAACAACATTACAGGATACAAAATGAAGCAGTGCAAGATAGTGGACAAAGACACATCCCTCACTAATGCGCTGAATGCTTTCTATGTTCAGTTTGAGCAGAATGCCGGTGACACAGTGATGCCTGCCCTGGCAGTGCCAGACACACCTATTCCCTCCATCACCGCTTCAGCTGTCAAATCTTCCTGGGAGTCAACCCAAGGAAAGCAACGGGCCCAGAGGGTGTCGCCCGCCGAGCACTCAGGTCCTGTGCGGACCAACTGAAGGGGGGATTCCCAGGCATCTTCAGCCTGTCCCTCCTACAAGCCAAAGTCTCCAACTGCTTCAAAAGAAGGCCACCATCATCCCCATACCTAAGAAAGGGCATGCAGTGTGCCTTAGTGACTACCGTCCAGTGGCCCTGACCTCCATAGTCATGAAGTGTTGCGAGAGGCTGGTCACATCTACTCCAGTCACCCAACTTGCCTGGATTGCCTACAGTCTGCCTACCGATATAACAGGTCCACAGAGGATGCCATATCCCTATCTCCGCACTCATCCCTGGAACATCCCTGGACAACGAAAACACCTACTTCAGTCTCCTGTTCGTTGACTACAGCTCCACCTTCAACACCATTATCCCCTCCTGACTGATCTCTAAATTGCATGACCTTGATCTTGGCTCCGCCCTCTGCAACTGGATCCTCAGCTTTCTGATCCACAGACAGCAGTGAGTATAGGCAACTGGAGCCCTCCCAAGGATGTGTCCTCAGCCTCCTGTCGTGCTCACTTTACACCCGAGTTGCCAAGTTCTGAATGAACGCCATTTACAAGTTCACCGACAACACCACTGCAGTGGGATGGATATCTAACAACAATGAGTCAAGTACAGGCTTGGTGACATGATACAATGTAAACAGCCTCTCTCAACAATCAGCAAAACTGAAGAAAAACTGAAAGAACTGCGGATGCCGTAAACCAGGAACAAAAACAGAAGTTGCTGGAAGTTCAGCAGGTCTGGCAGCATCTGTGAAGAAAACAAAAATCAGGGTTAACATTTCATGTCCTGTGGCCCTTCCTCAGAACTGATGACACCTGGGAAAATGTCGGTTTATATGCAGAAAATAGGGAGGGGGCTGGGGTAAGGAGTAAACAATTGGATAGAACCCAAAGAGAGAGAAGGGCAGTTGGATAGAAAAAGGAGTTGGTAACAATCTAGCTGGGTGGGTGATTAGTTGTAAACAGGGACTGTTAGTGACTAACAATAGATAGTGTGTAACAGTTATTACGTGATAACAAGGCCTGGTGTGTAGGGAAGGGGGCTGGGTCATGGGAAAGTTTATGCCTTATAATTATTAAAATCAATATCGAGTCTGGAGGGCTGCAGGGTCCCCAAGCAGAAAATGAGATGTTGTTCTTCCAGCTTGTGTTGAGTTTCACTAGAACACTGCAGCAAGCCAGAGACAGACATGCTGGCCAGGGAGCAGGGTGGTGCATTAAAGTGGCAGGCAACGGGTCGTTCAGGGTCCTTCTTGCAAGCAGAACGTAGATGTTCTGCCAAGTGGTCACCCAGACGATGCTTCGTTTCCTCAATATAGAGGAGACCTCATTGGGAGCAGCGAATGCAGTAGACTAGATTGTGTGAAGTGCAGGTGAAGTGTTGCAAAGTGCTGCAGAAGGCAGAGGGGAATGTATGTCTGGTGGTGGCAACTCACTGGAGGTGGCAGAAATGGCATCTGATGATCTTATGGATGTGGGCATTGGTGGGATGGTAGGTAAGGACAAGGGGAACCCTATGCCTGTTGCGGGAGGGAAGAGAAGGGGTGAGGGCAAAATTGCAGGAGCTGGGTCGGTCCTGCCTGGTTTAGGGCCCCATCAACAACGGAGCTAGGGAATCCTCAGTTAAGGAAGAAGGTGGACATTTCGGAGGCTCCCGTGTCGAAGCTGGCCTCGTCTGAACATATATTGTGATGGAGACAGAGGAACTGAGAGAATGGGATAGAGTCCTTACAGGAAGCAGGATGTAAGTATGTATAATCCAGGTAGCTGTGGGCGTTGCGGTTTATAACAGATATTGGTGTCCAGTCTATCCCCAGAAATGGAAACAGATGTCGAAGAAGGGAAAGGACAAGTCAGAGATAAACCAGGTGAAAGTGAGGGCAGGGTAGAAGTTGGAAGAGAAAAAAAAAAAAAACGATGAAGTTTTCCAATTCCAGATGAGAGAGGGAAGCAGCATCAATGATATCACTGATAAATTGGAGAAAGTTGTGGGTTGGGGCCGGAATAGGACTGGAACAAGGAATGTTCCATATACACCACAAAGACGCAGGCATAACTGGGGATCATGCAGGTACCCATGGCCACCCGTGGCCTGAAGAAAATGAGAGGAGTTAAAAGAGAAGATGTTGAGGATGAGCTTGGCCAAGCGGAGGAGGGTGGTGGTGGGTGGGGACGGTTCAGGTCTTTGCTTCAGGAAGAAGCAGAGTCCTAAGAACCGCCTGGTGGGGAATGGACATGATTGCACATCATAGTAAACAGCAAAACTAAAAGAACTGATCACTGACTTCAGTTTGAAAGGAGGAGAACTGCGCCCCATCTACATCAACAGAACGGAGGTTAAAGGTGGAGAGCATCAAATTCCTCGGAGTGATGATAACCAACATCATGTCCTGGACTTGCCACGTAGATGCAACAGTCAAGAAGGCACAACAACACCTCTTCTTCCTCAGGCAGCTCAGGAAATTCAGCAAGTCCATAAGGACCCTCACCAACCTCTACAGATGCACCATTGAAAGCATACTGTCTGGATGCATAATGGCCTGGTATGGCAACTGCTCTGCCCAGCACCATATGAAATTACAGAAGATGGTGTGCACAGCCCAGACCACCAAAGAACCCAACCTTCCATCCACGAACTCATTTACACTGCTTGCTGCCATGGAAAAGCTGCCAACATCAACGACCCCGGAAATGCTCGCCTACAACCTCTTCCACCAGGCGGGAGATATAGAAGCTTGAATACACGCGCGAGCAGGTTCAGGAACAGCTTCTTCCCGGCCACTACCAGACTGATGAATCAACTCTCTGGCCTCGAAAAATGCTGATCTTGCCAACGCTGATCTTGCCTAGCGCAAGCCCTGTCCAATGTAACGTGTATGCCTCTAAGTCTTTTTGATCGGTACATCCTTTGGTTACTGTAACCTGCCTGTAACGCTTGTTAACAAAGCTTTTATTGTATTTCAGTTTGTGACAATAAATCATCGACTCATTGAAATGATTTTCATCTCTTTAATACTAAGAGTTTTAAATTTTGTGCTAATCTACATCAAATCATAGATCACATTTAAAGCAAGTAACACAGAGTTTCAAGCTGATTACAATGCACACTAAAAGTTAGTTATTTAAAAGCCAGAGTAGAAAAATTTTCTTTTTCAATCTTTCACGCAGATTAGTGGCTGAAGATGAAAAAGGTCAGAAATTCTTTTCACAAGGAATCATGAAATTATAGTACTTTGTATGATCTGTTGCTAAATGCATTCTAGGCCATTTCAAAATTTTAAAATTAAAGTGTGACGCAACAGTTTTCCCTTGTTTACCTTCTAATACCATTAAAACTGTGAACCAGCAAATGGCAGCGACCTATTTTGTGGAGTTGAAACAGGTGTGAGGACACATGCTCCCGCCTGATAAAAACTAGAACTTGTTTTAAAACGTAGCTTCCAATACAAGTGCACCTGTGAACTGAGATAAGAAGGTATTTCTTCACTCAGGCGACAAACCAGTGGAGAAGGCGGTGGAGGTCAATTCACTGAATAGCTTTATAAACAAAATGTAATGAATCTCCAGATACAAAAGCAGTCAAAAGTTATGGGACAGCACATGAGAACGACAATGACAATGAGATAGAAGAAGATCAACCAAGATACTGAATGGCTGAGCAGATTCAATGAGGTAGATGACGTACCTTTGCTTCTATTTTCTGTTTCTACTTTTGTGTATAGAAATATCAAGTCAACATCTATTTCCCCAAAAGCTCTAACCATACTTCTAATTCACAAGATCAATTCTACTTTTTATAATCCCAGACTGCCAAATTTATGTTACAATCAGGTCAAGATCAATAAATTTCATTTTTCAAGTAAGCAAAGGTGACAGATCAAGGGGACTTAATAGAAACACAAGGCCACTAGGATGCACAGTTCTAACAGACCAACCTTTAATATAATCTACAATACTTGTACAACTTTCTTCTAACACCAAAATTAACATACGGCAAATGAGTTTGTAGATTGTGGTTGAACATTCTGGACACCCCATCCCCAAATAAACTATCCTGGATGACCTACTGAAAACACTGCATGAGCCCTGCCTTCACTTTTGGGCAGGTAACTAATATTTTTGAAGTGTTAAATGTAGCACCCTTGGCAATAAGTACTTGTGGCAATTTTACTGGCTAACAGCGCAAATTTTATTCACAAGTAGAAACGTATTCGATGCTGTACTTTAAGTCATTTGTGGGATGGGTGTCGCTAGCTGGGATTGTTCATCCCTAGTCACCATTGAGAAGGCGGTAGTGAGCTGCCTTCTTGAACCACTGCAGTCTAACTGCTGTAGGTTGATCCACAATGCCATTAGGGAGGGAGTTCCAGGATATTGACACAGCGACAGTGAAGGAATGGCAATACATTTCCAAGTCAGGATGGTTAGTTGCTTGGAGGGGAACTTGCAGGGGGTGGTATTCCCAAGTATCTGCTGCCCTTGTCCTTCTAGATGGAAGTGATCGTGGGTTTGGAAGGTGCTGTCCGAAGATCTTCAGTGAATTTCCACAGGCATCTTAAAATGGTACACAGTGCTACTACTGAATGTCAGTGGTGGAAGGAGTGGATGCTTGTGGATACAGTGTCAGTTTCAAGCAAGTTGGCTGCTTTGTCCTGGATGGTATCAAGCTTCTTGAGTTTTTGGGGCTACACTCATCCAGGCAAGTGAGGGAGTCTTCCATCTCTCTCCTGACTTGGGCCTTAGAAATGATGGGCAGGCTTTGGAGAGTCAGGAGGTGAGTTACTACCCTCTGACCTGCTCTTGTAGCTGCTGCATTTATATAACAAATCCAGTTGAGTTTCTGGTCAATGGTAACCCCCAGGATGATGGTAGTGGGAATTCAGTAATGTAACACCATTAAATGTCAAGGGATGGTGGTTAGATTGTCTCTTCTTGGGGATAGACATTGTAACTGTACAAATGCCAGGCAATGTCACTTGCCACGTGTCAGCCCAAGCCTGGGTGTTGTCCAGATCTTGATTCATTTGAAAATGGACTGCTGATCGAAATCTATTCCATTTAGCACAGTGATAGTGCCACACAACATGGCGGGCACTCTCAGGATGGAGGTGGGACTTTGTCTCCACAAGGACTGTGCAGTGGTCACTCACTGATAATGTCATGGGTAGATGCATCTGCAACCAGCAGATCGGTAAGGACAAAGTCATGTATGTTTTTCACTTTTTGGCTCCCTCACCAGTCTAGCAGCTATATCCTTTCAGACCCAACCAGCTTGATCAGTGGTATTGCTGCCAAGTCACTTCTGGCGTTGGACATCAAAATGCCCCAGAGTATATTTTATGCCCTCACCATCTTCAGTGCTTCCTCTAAGTAATGTTCAACATGAACGAGTCAATTCATCAGCCTAGGCAGGAAAGTATATGGTAATTGGTAGGTGGTTTCCTTGAGCATGTTTAACCTGAAGCCATGAGACTTCATGGGGTCGAGAGTCAAGTGTTGAGTACTCCCAGGACATCTGTGCTGATAGTAAAACACTGTCCTACCACCTCTGCTGGATCTGCCCTGTTGGTGAGACAGGGCATATCCAGCAAGGGGATGTTGTTGTCTGGGGTATTATCTGTAGGATATGATTCTGACTATCAGTACATCAGGCTGCTGCTTGACTTGTCTGAGAGACAGCTCTCCCAATTTTGGGCACCAGCTCCCAGATGTTGGTAAGGAGGTCTCTGCAGGGTCAACAGGACTGTTTCTACTATTGTTCTTTCCAGCACCTAGGTCAGTGCCAGGTGATCTGTCTGGTTTCATTTGAGATTTTATCATGATTAGCACAACTAGAGGGTAATTGAGCATCAACCACATTGTTTTGTGTCTGGAGTCACATTTAGGCCAGACTAGGCAAGAACGGTAAATTTCCTTCTCTGAAGCCAGAAAGTATTTTCCAACAATCAACAATGGTTTCATGGTCATTAACAGATTCTTAATTCCAGAAGTTTTTTTAATGAATTCAAATTCCACCAAATTCAAACCTACGTCAGCAGCACATCAGTTGAGTTTCTGAATTAATAGTCTGGCGATAATACCACCAGACCATTGCCTCCTCTCAAACAACAGCAAGACGCTAGAATACTCAGGAACAGAAGCATCTTGGGGTTCTGGCTCACAGATCCCTGAAGGTGCTTAGGCAGGGTAATAAGATAGTTAAGGCACATGGGACATTTGCCTTTATCAGTCATGGCACAAATTATAAGAGCAGGGAGATCATGCTGGAATGATACAGAACTTTGGCTAGGTCACTGCTGAAGTACTGCATACAGCAATAGTAACCATATTACAGGAAGAAAGTGATTGTATTGGAGGGGATGCAAAGGGGATTCACCAGGAAGTTACAGGGATGGAGCATTTCAGCCATGAACAGACACTAGATAAGCTCAGGTTGTTTTCCTTGAATGAGAGAAGGTTGAAGGGGGAACCTGACAAAAGTGTCTACGATTATGAGGGTCATGGACAGGGTGAACAGAAACCAGCTGTTCCCCTTAGATGAAGGGGAAATAACAAGGCAGGCATAATTTTGAAGAGAAAGGCAGAAGACTTGGTGCAGATTTAAGGAAAGCATTTTCACCCAGAGTGATGGGGTCTTCAGTGCACCGCCTGGGACCATAGTTGGGGTGGGAAACCCCAACCTTGAAAGAGTACTTGGATGAGCACGCAAAGTGCCATAACATTCAAGGCTAAGGGCTAGTGCAGTAAAATCAGACAGGTGTAGATAGTGGAGATTTTTGGTGGTTCAGACTTGATAGGCTAAAGGGCCTCCTCTTATTCTAAGATTCTAGGATATCCTCCAGAGAAAGAAAAAGTCAAAGTCAGTGACTTACCCATAAACCAAAGTCAAAATACTCATTCTCATAAATTGTAGTATTTCCCTTACTGCAAGCAGAACTAGATAGAAAAGGTAAATTTCTAAGCAAAAATTCAGTAATGTTAGTCATGCAGGGTTATATTTGCTCATAGGAATTTAGTGGTCCCATGAACAATTAAATTTACAACACCTCATTAAAATGTTATTGCTGCATAAACTCCCCAAAAGGAAAATATACAGCTCATTAGAGTCCTGTTACTTCTGCTTGATCTAGGCATGTATATAGCATAACTACCTGTTATCGATTTGGAAGCCAATCCTTCAAGGCTGTTTGCCCGCTTGTGAACCAGCTGATGAGCTTCATCAGAATGTCAAGTCCTTGCAAAATATGCTTTGCAAAGGATTACTTCTTGTCAACTCAGATGACTTGACAGCTGGTTTGTGGTGCACAGTAATGCCAACAGCATGGGTTCAATTCCAGCACTGGCTGACATTACCATGAAGGACTCTCCTTCTAAACCACTCCCCTCATCTGAGGCATGGTGACCCTCAGGTTAAGTTGTGCACCAGTCATCTTTCTCTAAGAACAGAACAACTCTATGGTCTATTCAGACTATGGTGATTTCTTGAAACATAACCAAGGAACATAACACATTAGTCTTGATAAATGCATTGTTTAGTTTAAATCTTGCATTTTTCCATAACAATCTTAGTTTTACCTTATTCGGCACAACATATCTGGTTTCTTTGCTTGGTCTCACCAAAAACTAAAATGCTTATTTCACTGGACTATTAACCCAGAGGCCCAAGCCAACTCTCAAGGGATATGAGCTCAAATCCCGCAATGGCAGCTGGAGGAATTTCAATTCAATTAACAATTCTGAAACTCAGCTGACATTCAATACCACAAGAAGTTCGTGGGTGTCCTTTTGAGAAAGAGATCATCCATCTTTATCTGATCTGATCTACCTGTGACCCGTATTGTTTCAAGGGTAATTAGGGACAGGCAACAAATGCTGGATTTGCCAGAAGAACGAATGCTAAAACCTGTAAGATTTGGCTGTTTGATGGATACTCAAAACACTTAATTGTTCTTGAATTCTGTTGGCGATCAACTTTCCTAACACTAATTTGTAATTGTCCTGGAGGCAGTGGTGCTGAACTGCCTTGAATCACTTATTTCAGAAACCTCTTCCCCTCCCCCTTTTCTGAAGGAGGGTCTAGGCCCGAAACGTCAGCCTTCCTGTCCTCTGATGTTGCTTGGCCTGCTATATTCATCCAGCTCTACACCTTGTGATCTCAGATTCTCTAGCATCTGCAGTTCTTACTATCTCTGCCTTGAATCACTGCAGTTTAAGACACACTCACTCACTCACTCTCTCTCTCACACACACACACACACACACACACACACGTGAAAGATACAGGGGAGATGAGGCAAATTAAAGATAACCACGAAACAAGAATATTTCCCTTCCTGAAGGTCAAGATATTGAGCGACGTGTACACAGTAACTTGCCCACTTCTGAATTCTGGCTCAATTTGTCAAGCTAGGAATCCAGAACATAACTAGTTCTTAAAATCCAATAGAAAACATACACAATGGTGATGTTTTACATTTCACACGCAGGTTTCTAAACTGCGAGGAAAAATTAAAGGAACACAATACTTAATCATTCAAAAGAGTTGGAGTTATTTCAAATGTATCAAAATCAAGATGATTACTGCAGCATAGTTCTAATTAGGCTAATCGTTTATCCGTTTGTTAACCACCTTCAATAAAGTTAACCTATAATATTTGACAAGCTTTTATCCTACAAGATACAAACAATGTATTCCCATCACCTATAATGCTAACTGCTAATATCTGGACAAACAGATTACAAATTCCAAACTGGTCAGCAACCCCAATCAAGTCACAGGTTGCTCCAACAATGGCGACTGTGTGAAGGGCACTCTGGTTAAACATTCCTGGACTGACGACTTGCTTGCTGCGAGACAAAGGTCAGACTACGAAACAAAACTGGTCTTTAACTTCAACAAGGCACTTTAGCAATGATTGCCAAGCAGGCCGAGAATGTGTCTGTGCTGACATAGTGCAGGCAGAGGCAGTGACATCTAACTGACTGATCATGAATGTTAAAAAACTAGGAGACCAGGCCGAAAAACTACGAAACCAAGTGACAGCTTCAAATTGTCTTGTATTGTATTTCTGCTTCTGTTGCAAGTGCTCCTTCCCTCTGTCTGGCCCGGTGACAAAAATGGAATGCAGCTGCAGAACATTTGTGGTGGACAAAATAGTGTGAGCAGAGAAGGATTTCACAATTTTGTCACTAGGGAATACAGACAGCTTCAATGCAACATGTAGACATGGACCACGAACAGTTTTACGTAGCGATAAAAAACAAGTTTCCATGTTTATATAATTTCATCTTTATCTGCAATTTATGAATTTAAATTCAATTAAAACTTGATCTTGATGATGTCTGGGCTTATGTAAAACATTATCATTGATTTCAGTGTTTAAACAAGGTGACACTGGAAAAGGTTGGTTCAGATCTATACCAAATCATAGGTTATTGCACTTCAAGGCTTGCTTTTTATTGTATTAAACACCAAAAAAAGTTTATGATAATGATGTTGCAGTTTCAATTAATTAGACAAAATATCGTTCATTAGTACCAAACTAGGGAGCTTCCACATCAACCCATCCAACAAAAGCAAATCTCTACTGACTTCCCACTACTGTAGTTAAACAGTGACACAGAAAATTATTTGACACTTAAGTACGTGACCACAGCTAATACAGCTGTTCTGTTTAAACCAAGTTCCCAAACTCAATTATGTGAAAAGAAGTGAAAGCCCAGTTGACATCAGGGCAAATATTCTTCTGTTAGGAAACAAGGTGAGAAAAGAAGTTAATCATTCATAGGCCTCTATGTTGTGGATGCATTAGCACAAGCCACCTTTAGTTTGACACCTTATTTAGAAAATCTCACAGGCAGCAAATATGGACACATTTATTTGAACTTCATTGCATGTAGGAATGAAAGTACTCAATTTAGCAGTATGGCCCCTTAAGCCTCACAACTCAACTGGGTTATTACTCAATTAATGGTGGAAGTTAGATGCTGTTGTTTGTAATGGTGACTCTCTGAATGTGCCCAGGGCTGAATTCTTATTCAGTGTTGTTCTCAGAGTTTTGCTACAGGAGAATCTTGGACTTGAAGAACAGAAAATACAAGAATTCAAGTTTACAGATAGGACATTGTGGATGAAAAAATCTAAAGGATCAATGTTGCAAATCTATAGCTCGCCTTATCATAAGTAGCTTCCCTGTTCCTTATCAAATTTGGCATTGACCATCTGTTGGAGGACACAACTTCGCTGTAATTAATTACTTAAATTCTTCTGGAGGGCAACCATTTGTCCTTGTGGCATAAAGCAGACAGTTATCAAAAGCTTCAACTCCTTTTCCCAGGCCTGGCTAATTGCTTCCAATTCCTGGGTAACTGTGTCTTTGTAGAATAAACTGTTAAGGACAGAGCCATTAATATCTGTTCATTGATTGAAAGAATTAATAAAGTTGAGGTTTACAGTACAAATCTAGCATGTTGGAATATTTGGAAATGGCATTAACGGAGTGCTCTAGAAAAATGCAGTTGGCAGCCCCTTGGATTAGCAAAGACAACCAAAGTAGACATTAATAGATATGATATCGTTGGGATCATGGCAACATGGCTACAGGGTGACCAGGAGTGCAAAGTGACTATCCAGAGGTATTCAGTGCAGCAGCAAAGCATCAGAATCTCAAAATACTGATAGGACTAGACAAGGTAAATGCAGGAAGAACGTTCCCAAATGACCAAAGAGTCCAGAACCAGGGGTCACTAACCAAGAATACAGAGTAGGCCATTTAGGACTGGAGAGGAAGGCATGTGTCTTCCAATGTGGCAAATGATTTGTGTACAGGAAGTTCCCACAATTAGATGCAGCACCAAATAAACGGATTTAGATGTTGACAGAGACCAGGGCTCCAGGAGATAAAGGTCTGTTTTCACTCTTCATAGAAGTCAATTAACTGACTGGCTGATGCTTGATTTCACTTTCATAACACTGCTGTTTCACCGTACGAAGCATTTTTGAAAATCTCAATGTGAGTTCATCTAATGCAAAGGAAACATCTGCAAGGAACAAGCCAACAGTTTGCTTGTCAGACTGGACAACTCTAGTGCAAAACATTACTTGTGCCCCATTAAAGTAGTATTTTTAAATTAGACAGTTAATGATAAACAGGGGAATTAAAACCTGACTAATTAAACTGGTAGAGAGATTATAACTGACCATTTCTATCATTTGGAAAGTGATATCACTCATGTCAGGAACAGGCTGAGTTTGATCCATTATAGCCTGCATCTACAAAGAACATTCGTGAGCTGAGAATTCTAAGTATTCTAAGAGACAACATATTGCTAAATTTTGGAACTATAAGCAGTGAAGGAAGTTGGATTGTTCCAACTGAAATATCAGGAGAGCTTTGGAACTTTAAAAATTAGGTACTGCATACCTTGTTGCACTGATAATTTTTTGAAGTAGTAGGAGGGATCATTTGAAACCTAGCAGCAACAAGAAACTACAGAATTGGGTTTCTGCCTGACAATAGCCTGACTGATTGAGCTGTAAATGTTAAAAAGCCTTAAGTGCTAACAGCAGCAGAGAACAAATATCTACAGCCTTCAAAAAGAAAGCATGCATCCCTCCTCTCTTTTTTGATCTACCTTTTCAAGGTAGAGAATAGACAGTCAAATAAGAAAGCTAAATGAAAGAATTCATGCACAAAGCAAGTTCACCCAACCAATTACTGAAAAGTAGTATGACTGTCACCCTTCAGGAAGAAGCATGCCACCATTGCAAAATTTGAAAGGGCTGAAAGAAAAATAACTTTCCATCTTGTGGTCTGATCTTTTGGCCTTGGGAATTGTGCTCTTGGTCTATAGTCTTTTCCCATCCCTGACATAGATGTTTAACCTTTCATCTGAGTTGAGCACGTATGCAAAACTTTAACTCAAAGATTACCAGGTAAGGATAACAGAGGCCATGAGACATATCACCGAGCTAGCATCCATGAACACAGAAGATCTATCCTCGATGCGGTGAGAATTTGACGATATTGAAAAGGTTGCTTAACTGGAAGGAGTTGCTAGGTACGATAATAACTGGTGACTGTCAGTGGAAATGTTTCCATGTATTATTTGTATGGACTCTGCACTTCCAACACAGAGATGGGAGAAGGCAAAGGAAACATGGGAAAGTAACAGTCACAAAACGTCCACACATACAATCTTCATTATACATTAGTCCTGCAGAAAGCAAAGCCTCATCTTCTCAATCCTGTGGAACACTCATTTCAGGGTGAGCTTAGATATCAGGCAGTGCAGAAAAGGATCGCCAAAAGCAAAATCTTCCAGATAGGGACCAGGGTTCTTGTTACCAAGGCAAAAGATTAAAATGATGACTTTAAAAGCAGTAAAAGATATGCCTGAAAGAGAAGTCAAAGCTGATTGCCTGACAGAGGTTTCACATAATCTCTTATAATAAACTCAGCTTATTCCTATGGCACATGAGGAAGCTGGAACAATGATAGATAGGAAGGCAAATGCAATGATGGCATCTATTTTGAGAGGACTTGAATATAAAAGCAGGAATGTACTCCTGAGGCTTTATAACGGTCTGGTCAGGCCACATTTGGGGTATTGTGTGCAGTTTTGGGCCCCATATATCAGGGAGGATGTACTGTCCCTGGAGCGGGTTCAGAGAAGGTTCACGAGAATGGTCCCAGGAATGGAAAGCTTAACATATGAGGAATGTTTGAGGACTCTGGGACTATACTCATTGGAGTTTAGAAGGATAAGGGGGGATCTAATTGAAGTATTCAAAATACTGAATGGCCTGGACAAAGTGGATGTTGGGAAGATGCTTCCATTGGTCGGAGAGACGAGGACCCGAGAGCTCAGCCTTTGAGTAAAGGGAAGGTCTTTTGGAACAGAGATAAGGAGAAACCTCTTCAGTCAGAGAGTGGTGAATCTATGGAATTCACGGCCACAGAAGGCTGTGGAGGCCAGGTCATTGAGTCCATTTAAGACAGATAGGTAGGTCCTTGATTATCAAGGAGATCAAGGGTTACAGGGAGAAAGTAGCAGAATGGGGCTGAGGAACTTATCAGCCATGATTGAATGGCAGAACAGACCCAAGGGGCCGAATAGCCTAATTTCTGCTCCTATGTCTTATGGTCTTATAAAGCATAACAAACTACACATTTTAATTAAGTACCTGGACAGTCTTAAAACAGAAAGATGAAGCATGAAGGTCATCTTTGCGACAGATGTCAGAACATGGACTAGGTTTCCTGAACTCCAGTTCCATATCTCAGTTTATGCAACTTTATTTAAACTACTGTAAGAAACTGACAAACTAAGCATGCCATCAACTAGTGCTGACATAGTCACCCAACCAAGCAATTAACTGACTGTGCCAAGATACATCAAATGCATCTGTTCAAGAAAGAAATTCTATCTCCCCTTCACATTCAAAGGCATTATCATCACTGAATCCTGCATGAATATTCTGGGTGCTGTTCCAATTCTCCTCAATTAGTCCAAGTGGTCACAAGTATCACATTCTCATCACACTCTGGCAAAAGAAATTCTTTCCTGAACATTCCATTCAAATTCTTGGCAACTGTATTTCTTGATGGCTTTTCAAACTGCTCTAAAAAAGGTACGGAATAAGTCATCATGAGAGAGAAAAATAAGGGTTAAGGAACAAAAATAAACCAAAGAATGCGGACATTGGAAATCAAAAACAAATACAGAAATTGCTCTAAAATCTCAGAACGCCCTGGAAGCAGTTCCGAAAGCTCACTGGACTTGAAACATTAACTCTCCACAAAGGTTAAGGAATGTTGCTTAAATCTAGACTATATAGTACAAGTTGAACGACCTTCAAGTGCAAAGTAACTCATTTTTCAACGTTATTTCAAACATAAGCTGCATTTGTGAACAAATGCAAATAAACTTTGTATAAGCACACAAATCAGTAACACAGAAACTGACATTACCCCAATACTTGGTAGCAGCAAGGAAGTAACCAATTGAGTGACAACACACAATCTGAGCATTTCACTTCATAAGTCAAGTACTCTGCTGTGCCATTCTTGACCGAACATGTAGAAAAACAGCTGCACAGTGAAAATTTGAAATACAAATACAAAATTCTCAGAATTTAGCACAATCAGCATCTACAAAAAGGAAAGGACAAGTTAGTCCGTTTGACAGATCTTCTCTTCAGAACTAAAAACTAACTGCAAACTAAATGGGGAAGTGTATGAATAAGTTGATACTTTATTTACAGAGGAAGTCTATGGGTTGAATGACCTAACTCCTACTATAAATAGAAACAGGACATTGTTCAATGAACTGAATGTGAAATATTTTGCCCATTAAGTTGAATGTGAAAACAGTGTGACAGAATGGTCTATCCCACGAAAAAAGAATGAAAACCTAGGATAAAAAGGTCCAGAAAAAAATGAATCTAAAAGAAAAGATAGAACAGTCAACCTTGCAACTTCAAAAACAATTTTCACTTAAAACTACTGACATGGAGGGGTGAGCCAAGTCTCAGAAATATCACACCATCTCTCCTGAATAAAGACTATCCACCTCCTCGGTTCTCTTTTTGTTAAGCAACATAAAAATTTTAACTCTTCTTGTAAAATGTCTCCCTTCCCTATATCCCACTGTGTCTGAAAAAAACTGATGTTATAAAAAGCATATTACAATTCCTCTTTTTGTTAAGCCCTTTAAAACATCAATTGCTTCAGACAGCGTAGGATATAGGGAAGGGAGGTGTTTTATAAGAAAAGGGAAATTCTGTCAAATTCAATGTTTAAGGGCATCCACCACAAATCCTCCTGGACAAACCTAAGGAGTTACTTGTAGCAATGCAAAATTAAACACAACTGCCAACCAGAAAGACTACCCTGAAGGAAAAAATAGATGTGTCAACCCAACTGTTATCACCGAGCAAAGATTTTCTTACTCATGTACTCAAACAGCGACGGGAACGAAGAGGAGGTGACGCTCAAAGCAGGACTGAAACTTAACCGGTCTTTTTTCTACTGAAAACCACCGTCTAGATTGGATTATAACCCCCTAAGGGCACAACTGCAGTTTCTTCATCGATCATAACAATAGCCGAGATTATTCATGATGCGGATGTGCATTAAAGGATGGGCACTAGGTTGAACACCCATACAACAAATGCACCTTTCTTGGCGTGCTCCCACCATCTCCCACCGTACCCCAACTATCAAGAGACACAGCAACTTTTTAGTTTAGGTGGATAAATGTTCAAGCCTAGGGAGTATTCTCTCAGCTAAGGCAGATGTCAACTTTGAAACTCAACAAAACCTTTAGTATGCCAATGCAGCCTTCAGCCATAATGTGGTCACAGTGCAGAGGACAGCATCAGTCTTACGTTCCCTCCTTTATGCAAAGACATGGACAGTGTACAGGTGACAACTCAATTCTTGGAGATAATCACCAAAAATGCCTCCGCAAAATCCTACAAATTCAATGGCAACATAAGCTCTCCGAAATCAGTGTCCACCTTCAAGTTAATATCCCCAGCATCAAGGCAATGAACAAGCTACACAATCCACATGCTGACACAAGTTTCTCAAAATAAACTCTCCAAACTCCATCATGGCAACCTATCAGCAGGAGGATAAAGGAAACACTTCAAGAACACCCCTCAAAGCCTCACAGAAAAATTTGCAACACACCCATCGATTTGCAGGAATGTCATACTTTAGACAACCCCAAGTGGGGAAGTAGTATCTACAAAAGTGCCAATCATTGTATTTCCTTCTCTGCTATCAATGTTGCTCAAAGAGGAGAAAACCCGAGCATTCCACCTACCTGCGTTTTAAAGACCGCTTTCCTTTATTTTTCATTGTGGGCTGAAATGGGAAAGGGACTTTTTTAAAAACCAGACTGTGGAAGAAACTGCTGCAATTAGAATTAATTTCAGTGACTTGACATTTCTATTGCTTTGTTCAAGCAGTGGGAACAGGCTGTTTGTAAACAGGCCAGCACTACGAGAGAGCGAGCACACGAGAGAGAATGTGTGAGCGCGTGCACGTGTGTTAGGGACAAGTGGTTGATCTGTGGAGTTGTGACCAACTGTGGTTGACAGTCATCTTGACAACATCTATTATACAGTCATAGTTACATCACAGAGACAGACCGTTCAGTCCAACTCATCCATGCAGACCAGATATCCTGAATTAATCTTGGCCTATATCCCTCCAAACCCTCCCTATTCATATACCCATCCAGATGCCTTTTGAGTGTTGTAATTGTACCAACCTCCATCACTTTCTCTGGCAGCTTGTTCAAGACATGCATCATCCTCTCTATGAGGAAGTTCCCCCTAAGATCCCTTTAAATCTTTCCCCTCTGACCTTAAACCTATGCCTTCTCATTTTGGACCGTACTGCCCTATCTTGGCAAGAAGGCCTCAGCTACTCACCCTATCCATGCCCCTCTTGATTTTATAAAACTCGCGCAAGGTCAGCCCTCAGCCTCTGACGCTCCGGGAAAAACGCCCTAGCCAAAATCAGCCTCTCCCTATAGCTCAAAACCTCCAAACCCAGCAACATCCTTGTAAATAGCAAGCCTGGCAAGCAAAAGGCTCATCTCAGCTAACCCTGTAGGCAGGGGCCACTCAACTACTTCCCCATTTTCTAAAAAAAAACTTCCAACCAGAACAGCGATGTTGCTTCGTCTGCGTGCGTGTGTGTGTGGGGGGGGCAGGTTTTACAGAAGCGAGAGTTTTATCAAGTAGAGTTATATGTTGATAGTTCACTTTGTTTGTCTCTAGTTAGAATCTATTTGTAATAATTAGCAAGTCTTGTTAAACTCAGAAACCTAGTCTGTGGTTTTTCTAAAAAAAATTAGACTGGCTCTATTCGTCATTATTTTCTGAAAACCTGATTTTAGATCATCAATGGGACAGCTCTTGCTTAAACGATGTGAAACTGTCCAGCATTCCACTAAATAAGACACAGTCTCCAAAGCATTATATTTTGCAGCAAGATGTTAATAACAAGGCCCAGGCAGTCCACTGCAGCAACGAAAGACAAAATACATGTAACTATGTCTGCTTGCTTTAACAAAAAGAAAATTTCTACAAGCTCATGAGCAGCAAATATTTTTGAAAACCAAATTTTGGTCCAATAACTGTAGGTCAGAAAATTATGACAAATGCTACAAATTAATTGGCCTAAATATGATAGAGTTGCAAATGATGAGGTACACAATGAAATTCAAATATATTTGCATGGATGTCTTGGATTTGTACAAAAGATTCAGATGGGACAACAGCAGATGGTTTTGGTGGCATGAACATAGGAGGTAATAAATGTTACAGTGATACAGACCCAAGGCGCAGAAATATGGAGTAGGTTATGAAAAATCAGGTGAATGGTGTTGGCAATTTAGCCTTCAAAAAGTGTCCAATTTAATCATACAGCTTTCTCCCCATATCCTTGTAAACTAGTTATCTCCAATTACATGTCCACAAAAAGAAAACATACGCAGTTGTGTTTCAGACTGACAAAGCTTGCATTTTAATGGCGAGAAATTTTAGACAAATCAACATTCAAGGAAATTTGGATTCTCACCAGTAGCAGATGCATACTTCTATCCAAAAGATGTAGAAGGAAGTATTTTAAAATGAAGAAAAAAGTAATAGCCTAACAGTGATGACAATCTTTCGTAAAAGGAAATCATAATCGCGAATGACAACACGGAGGTGGATTTCACAGGAGTCAATGTTTGAAGTACCAAGGATGATAGGCATACTACTGTAAGTTTTCTGAAGGAAAGAGAAAAGTAAACACTGGCCAACAATAGCGTCATTCCCATCCATTGCAAGTATTTAATTAGTGATGTTCTCTTCAGCAAATCTAGTTAACACTACCAGACAGAACTGACATTGTGGAACTGGACTGCAATGATGGAAATCATATCACCACCTTGTGGCAATTCAAGAAACAACCTAGACCTGGAACTTCAGAGCAATACACTTTGTAGGGAGGGTCGTGTGGAAGTAATAGAACCAAGCAGAAGTAGCAATGACAGAAATAATGAGCAGTTATATCAGCTGCACCAAAAGCCAGGAAGATACTAAAATGGTGTTCAGTAATCAAGCTGAAGAAGCATGCAGTTCCACTGAAACAGCTTTTCTTAAGCCTGGATACTACTCAAAGGTTCTAAGCCAACTGCAAAATAAAGAAGTTTTCAGGTCATAAATGCTGAAATCATGTTCAATGGACACAGAAATACTCGTTCAAATTTGCATGACTTAAGAAAAAACACAGTCTGCGCAATGAACTGATCACAAAGCTGCCTTTATACTTCAGTTGATAAAGCACTAGTGCTGTCAGCTACCAATGCACATCAACCAACCAGGAAAACCAAAAAAAGGTCAACTCGCCAGATTCACTCAGCCCACCCAATGGGGACAAAACTAAGTGACATTTAGCTAGAAGTGAGCAAAGAAGAAAATTAACATGGCAAAAAAGTGCACACCAGTGGATTTCAAGTAGCTTAGCTTTAAAGCATGGTTTTATGTTGCTAAAAGATAAACAACTCACATTTTAAGATTTGCAAAGATTAAACTGTTCATCAGTACGGACCACTTACGTGAAGTGTGCAAATCCGAGTACTGAGGGTGTGCTGCATTTTTAAAGACACTCTTTTGGATGAGAATTACACCAGAGGCCTCTTTGGTGAACATAAAAGATCCCCTGGCATTATTCAGAAGACCAGTGGAATCACCTTCACAATACTCATAGTTAATCACCATTAAAATCAAAAAGATCACCCAGTTATTGCCACATTGCTATTTATGCCAGGCTACTGTGCTCTAATCAATCAGGGTAGAAAGGAGAGGGGAAAATGACAACTACAAAATATGAAAGGCATAGAAAAAAGAAAAGTAAATTTTACATCTATAGCAAAAGCAGAGCAAACCGTATGATATCGGGCTATTTCAAGCTTCAGTTTTTATTTTAACTGTTGTTCATGAAGATCTACAATTCAGATCCAAAAGAATCCATTTGAAGATAGCATCAAGACAGAAATTATGAGGAAATTAAAGTTTTTGGGATGTACCACTTTCTTAAGCAATCTAATTAAGCAAACAATTCACATTTTAAGATTTGCAAAGATTAAACTGTATATCAGCAATGGATCATTTACGTGGAGTGTGCAAATCCAAGTACTAAGGCCCTCCCCATGACAGGCTGAAGGACAAAGTGAAGTCGCATGGCGTCCAGGGTGTACTAGCTAGATGGAGAGAGAATTGGCTGGGCAACAGGAGGCAGAGAGTTGTAGTGGAAGGGAGTTTCTCAAAATGGAGAACTGTGACCAGTGGTGTTCCACAGGGATCCATGTCGGGACCACTGTTGTTTGTGATATACATAAATGGAGGAAGGTACAGATGGTCTGATTAGCAAGTTTGCAGATGACACTAAGATTGGTGGAGTAGCAGATAGTGGAGGGGACTGTTGGAGAATGCAGCAGAATATGGATAGATTGGAGAGTTGGGCGGAGAAATGGCAGATGGAATTCAATCCAGGCAAATGCGAGGTGATGCATTTTGGAAGATCCAATTCAAGAGCGAACTATACGGTGAATGGAAAAGCCCTGGGGAAAATTGATGCACAGAGAGATCTGGATGTTCAGGTCCATTGTACCCTGAAGGTGGCAACGCAGGTGGATAGAGTGGTCAAGAAGGCATACGGCATGCTTTCCTTCATCGGACGGGGTATTGAGTACAAGAGTTGGCAGGTCATGTTACAGTTGTATGGGACTTTGGTTTGACCACATTTGGAATACTGCGTACAGTTCTGGTCACCACATTACCAAAAGGATGTGGATGCTTTGGAGAGGGTGCAGAGGAGATTCACCAGGATGTTGCCTGGTATGGAGGGCGCTAGCTATGAAGAGAGGTTGAGTAGATTAGGAGTATTTACATTAGAAAGACGGAGGTTGAGGGGGGACCTGATTGAGGTCTACAACATCATGAGAGGTATAGACAAGGTGGAAAACAAGAAGCTTATTCCGCCCCAGAGTGGGGGACTCAATTACAAGGGGTCACGATTTCAAGGAGAGAGGGGAAAAGTTTAAAGGGAGATACGCATGGAAAGTTCTTTACGCAGAGGGTGGTGGGTGCCTGAAACATGTTGCCAGTGGGAGGTGGTAGAGGCAGGCACGATAGCGTAATTGAAGATGTATCTAGACAGATACATGAATGGGCAGGGAGCAGAGGGACACAGATCCTTGGAAAATAGGCGACAGGTTTAGATAGAGGATCTGGATTGGTGGGCCAAAGGGTCTGTTCCTGTGCTGTAATTTTCTTTGTTCTTTGTTCTAATTGGTGTTAGAAGTGCTGGACTTGAAGTCTGACACTAAGTTTTAGTAGTGGCAAGACACCACACATAATTCCTTAAAGTGCAATTAATTCGTACTAATACTGGTTATACTATCCCAATTGACACAATTAATTCAATTTCACATATGAAGGGCTCACGTAGGTGAAATGAAAAAGCAAGTTAATCTAAGAACGAAGGTTTCAAGGGTTAGTTATGCACTCCTCTAAAACAAAGGATAATTTGCTCAAGTTTGAGGAGCTCCGAATGCTTCAACACGAGTTCAAGATCTTTTAGCTGTGTTCAACTTATCTTTTACAAAATCATGTGTAATAAAGTCTAAGCTCAAAAATCTCAGTCTTCAAGAGACAACATTCAAAAAAGGTTGAATGGTCTAGATGAATATTTATTATTGCAAGACAGAAAGAAACAAGACTGGCTGGAGAATACTCGCAATGCACCTCCAGCTTTCCAATCACACAATTTGTCTGCATAAAAGGGACAAGAGAAGTCAGGAATTGCACATTTATTGTTTATTTATATATTGCTCAACTGTATTGTTTTTAAATTTAGTCATACCAATTGTGTGTCTTTTTGTTAAAAAAATTCAGCTCGACTGAAACAAGATTTCAGTTAAACTTGCATTTCCCTGGGTTTTTTTCTCATTTTTGTTATTTGTACACCAGAGTTTACCAAAAATTCTTAATAGAATCAACAAGGAATTGAAGGGTCACTTTTCAATGTGTGTCAAAACCAATGCGATATTCAGAGAATCGTCAAACATGAAAAGCTTCAATATAAATTAATCACAATGAGACAACAGCGAGGGAACTAACAAGTAGTATCCTTAGGGAAAAGGTAGATTTTGAATTGGAGTCAATTGATTGTAGCTCCAGATGCATTACCGTTACAGAAAAAGTCTGAAGCTCAAAATCGACAGAAACAAATAACCAGGCACAACTCAGCTTTTCTTTCTTTCTCCCATCGTGACGGGGGGAGGTGGTGAAGAGGAGAGAACAAAGAGAATCTAATACTGGGATACAGTTTAAAACTAACAGGTCACCCACTTAATACAGTGATGAGAAGAAATTTGCTTTCCCAAAAAGGAAAGTTAATCTTTGGAATTCTGTTTCACAGGCAGCAGGAGAGGCTGGATCATTAAATATGTTAAAAATTTGTAACTCAGCCTTGGAACCTGCATCGAAGTTACAGGTTAGGAGGATTAAGAGGGTGGACTTCAAGGCCATAATCAGATCAGCTATGTTTGATGGTGGAGATAAAAGGTACTGCAGATGCTGGAGAATCCGAGATAACAAGGTGTGGGGCTGGATGAACACAGCAGGTCAAGCAGCATCATAGGAGCAGGAAAACTTGACGTTTCGGGCCTCGACCCTTCATCAGAAATGCTTGTTATCTCGGATTCTCCAGCATCTGC
>JAHRHZ010000098.1:37442093-37477086 GCA_024137785.1 Ginglymostoma cirratum
GCAGATGCTGGAGAATCCGAGATAACAAGCATTTCTGATGAAGGGTCGAGGCCCGAAACGTCAAGTTTTCCTGCTCCTATGATGCTGCTTGACCTGCTGTGTTCATCCAGTCCCATGCTTTTTATCTATGTTTGATGGTGGAGCAGCTTCAAAAATCAACAGTATGGCTTACTCCCATTCCAACTGCTGATGACATCATGAAGCAGTATTATTTAATGATAGAACTAAACCAACCAGATCACTTTCAGCCAAATGATCTTCAGTCATCTCATCTTGCATTCAGACCACATTTTCACTTTTCCATTAATTTCACCAAATTAATGAGATGCTACTGTCCAGTTAACAGACAGTTGCACAGTTGATTCATCCCACAGCTTTTATTCAAGTCAGAAGGCATGTGACCTGTGACTACGACCAAGATAACGATCTTAAGTCCTTCTTGACCAGACTGCAGTTTTTGACATGTTTGATCATACCATCCTTCCCCCATGTCTCTTCAGTATTATCCAGCTTCCCTGATCTCTTTTATTCTAATCCAAATCATAAACAGCCTTGCTTCCCATTCAAATACAGTTACCTCTCGTGTCCACTAAGGATCATTCTTTTGCTCATTTCTCATTAACATGCTGCCCCTTGGCAGCCTCATACAAAGTCCAGATCCTCAAGTCGTCATTGACGCCCAAACCCACCTCACTAACTCTTTCAAATCCTCACAATACCTCTGTTTTCACTTTCTTATCCTGGCTTTGAGATGTTAACTTCCTCCAACTCTAACTCTCAATTAATTCACGCCTCAATCATCTCCAATTTTAATCTTTTCACTATCTTCAACATCTGTTGAGAAATTAAATAAAAAGAAAGGGTCAATATTTATGGCTGGTAACTTTGTGTCAAAATTGATCAAGAACGGCATAAACCTTACACATGAACTCTGCTCTGCCCAAACACGACTAGACTTTTAATTTTCAGCCAATAATCCAATTATTGATTGGATTTCTGAGTTCCAGCATCTGCAGTATTTTGCTTTTATATTAATGTTTTCTCCTGGATTCAAATCTACATGGCTCAAAAAGTGTATATCTAATTATTTACTTCTACCCAGGAGCCTGAACATTCTTTGATTACCATGTACCCATTTTATCAGTAATAACACACGGCTGAACCCAAACAATTGGTTAATCTTGTTCAGGCATGGATTTATACTCAAGACAGAGCGTATAACAGGGAAAAACAGCAAGGGTTGTAAATATAAAATTTCACTTACCAAGGATGTGCTGCTCTCTTGGGTGACTGTTGTAATGAAAAGTTTTACTAACAAATGCAGTTGCCTGAAAAAAAGTAAGTAAACTTATTAATTTGAAGACTACAACACAAGTTACTGCACATTTCCAAGTGTAAAAAATGATTGAAAATAACCAAATCCATTTAATACTGGACAATGGAAGTACAAAAAAGTTATTTTTGAAAGACTGAGCATATACTACAGCTAAAAGCAAGTTGAAATGCAGTATGGTGAACCCAAAGACATATGCTAGACAATGAAAATAAAGATCTATTTCTAATCAGTTTCAGCATCTGTTCCACAGGGTATCTGACTGCCTTACATTAACAGTAGCTGCCAGAATATTCTAGCAGTTCAGTCAGCTACATTAGAATTCTACCAGAAGCCCAAAATACAGAGCCAACAATTATTTTCAGGGTTCCGATGTCCACAAAGTACATTTTCCAAACTGGTAGTGATAGGCTAAATACCGACTCAGTTTAGTGTACATATACTTGAAAACGAACACTTGCAAAAGAAAAACATATCTCTTATGGGTCCCCTGCAGAAATATCACTATGACTGCACAGAGGACGACTTGAACTATTTTTTGGCCTTGTTCATCATGTTCCAATCTGATCATTTGTGGGCTCAACTAAATTATCAAGAAAAAGAAAAATGAGGCAAGTTGATTAAACACAGCCATCTACAGACACTTTTGTGGCAAAATTCAGTGCAAAGCTAAAAATGTCAAGTTCTTTCATTTACTATAAAAGCTTGCGTTGCTGGGTAAATGGACATGCATATCATTAGATTACTTTGCGACATTAGCTTGGCTCTTCTAATTTCCTTGTTGGGTTTTTCTTTAGATGAAAACAATGGCTTAGATTGCGGTGCCATGTGAAGTGGCAATCATTTGGCCAGAAGACTCCAAAAGGCCAGTGCAAAGTATATCAGAACAACTGTGATCCATCAGATCAAAGCACCATCTTTTACTCAACAAAGGTCTAACAGGGTCAAAAAATATCACATGAGACTAGATTATAGGTTTACCTGAAGGCACAGGCTTTCACAGTCTCACTCCTGAAGGACGATAACCTGGTATCGTATGATTTTTGACCATGTCCACCCCGATCCAACGTCAGCACCTCCACATCAAACAGTAACAAGCGCAATACTGGTGTTGCAAATGATTGGATAAAACAGCGACAGACAACTTCATCCTCTCACTCAGTCCCCTCCAGTGAAGGCAACTGTAACTGGGAAGGTGATGGCCTCACAATGCTGTCACTGAACTATTGATGGAAAGATCCAGGGTAATGCTGTGGGGGACCCAGGTTCAAACCTGCCATGGCACATGGTGGAATCTGAAGTCAATAAAAGTATGAAATTAACAGCCTAATGATGATTGGCTGAGAGTCAGGAAAGCCCACATGGCTCACCAAAGGTCTTTAGGGAAGGTAACTGCTAACTTTACCAGGTCTGGTCTACATGACTTCAGGACCCCATCCACATGGTTGACTCTTACCTGCCATCTTAGCAAATGCTGGCCTAGCCACTGATAGTCATCCCATGAATGATTTAAAAAAAAAACACTTAGCATAATCACAGTGCTTCCCTCAATATGATCAAATGTGGGATAGCCCTTGTTACTGTATGTACCGCTATTCCATACTAAACCAAAATTAAAACTGTTAGGGTCAAGAAATGAATTTCTATGTACAACTTGAGTCAATAGACCACTCATCAACTGTTCCAGGTAGCACAAAACGACTAAACTTAAACAAAACTGCAGATGCTGAAGATCTGAAACAAAGGAGAAGTTGCTGGAGAAATCCAGTCTGGCAGCATCTGTGGAGAGAAAGTTGTGTTAGTGGTTCAAGTCCAGAGTAACTGGTTCTGAAGGGTCAATTCAATGTGGAGCTGGAGGAACAGAGCAGGTCAGGCAGCAGAGGGGCAGGAAAGTCGATGTTTTGGGTTTACACCCTTTATCAATTGTGATGAAGGGTGTAAACCTGATATAGAGCTCCCTACTCCTGATGCTGCGTTCCTCCAGCTCCACACTGTATTGGCTCCGATTCCAGCGTCTGCAGTTCTTGCTATCTCCTAGTCTGAAGACAGGTCACCAGACTCTAAAAATTAACTCTTTTCTCTCAACAGATGTTGCCAGACCTGCTGAGTTTCTCCAGTAGTCTGTTTCTGTACCAGTAGAATTCAACTGTTTTTGTGATCCCTAACATCAGGATTGACATATTGCCTCAGTGAGCAGAGGATGAAGGAAGCTCAAAAATATCAAAACAGTCAACTACAATGCTTTAGGATATGGATCCAATTCAAAAACAAAAAGAATAGAAAAGGACAAAAGTCTTGACTTTTTTAGAAGTCAAAAATGTAAATGCAGCTGTCTCAAGCAGATCAGTGCACTCAAGTTTATAGTTTACAATGCCGGTAATAAAAGGTAGAAAAAAAATAGGCAATGGACTCTATTCAAGAACTTGCAAACATATAAAGGATCTTTCTTTCTGGCAAAGAAAGTTTTCCTTATTTTGCTTTCTTTTGGATAAACCTTCAAAGCAAACATCGAACGGCACTTGGGTTGCAATCTATTCAAAACCATGTTAGTACTTTCACCTCAATTATCGAGAGATGAACTACAGGTTTCATTTACAAAAAATAACAGCAAGAAACAAAAGCTCAGGCCAAATATTCCTTCATGATAGTCACAGTCATGCCCTTCATAAGTAATTAAAGTTTTGCTGTTGCAAACTGAGAACTATTTTCATTTGATTACGTCTACAGTATTTCTGTGGGTAACAGAAGAACATCCTTACCACATGCTAACCTGGAATGACAGCACCGCGCATTGAGAAAGCCCCAAGAAAACACCCAAACATTCCAACTACTGATACAGCACTATCTACTTGTTGGATTTGTTTTTAAGTTGGTGATTCATGGGCTTGTATCCACTGCCACCAACCCTGCTCCTGTCCCCCACCTATACTCCAGTATTCACATAATTTTAGGAGCAAACGGGAGATTGAGCCACTCAAATTAAAAAGTCCAAGGTGAGGCTCCCATTCTGTACCAAGTCAGATAACCTCAAGGATCTCTTCCTACTGAAAGAAAGGTAAAACAATAACAAAAAAGCTCCTTGCCCATGATTGCTACCCAATGACTTCTGATGGAAGGTGAAGATGCATGCAGGTCAGGAGGTGTGTGAAGGTCTAGCTCAGAATTGCTAATATATGCTCAGTTTCTCTCAAGTCGAGTGGTAACTTGGAGAAACTACTGCAGGGCAACAGTATCTTGGGAACGGACGCCAGCACAAATTAGCACTTTTTCCACAATCAGTAGCAAGTAGAAAACAATGCTAAGAAACAATTTTCTTACAAGCTCATTTTCAAATATGCATAACAGAAATTCTAACAAACACTACCACAAAATACAGAGTGATGGCTTTATGTTGTACCTCCTCAGGGAGTTGCAGTATGAGACAGACAATTTCTGCAAAACAGAGGGGATGGAGGAGAAAAAGTACAGGGAAATAACAAAATCATCCAGTGGCTGTACACGTGTATCCATTCCAAAAACAGATCTGGAAGAAATCATCGATTCATTTTGTCATATATTGGTTTTATAAGGATTTGAAAGGCAAGTGGACAAACATTTTTTTAATTCAGCACAATGGTATGCCCCCATTCCAAACAACACTTTTTTCTTAGGTTTTCTTTCTATGGGTCTCAGGAGCATCCTGAGCCAAATCTGTCAGTCAATTTTCATACAATCAACCTAAATCAGTGAAAAACGTTTCAAGCTGTTGTTCAAGGAGGGGTGCTAACACATTTGGGAATGGTTCTTTCCTTCATGTCAGGACAAAGGGTCAGCAGACTTGAGGCATTGGCTCTGTTTTCCTCTTGATGGATGCCGCCTGGCTGCTGAGTTTCTCCAGCAATTTGCTTTTGCTTCCAATCTCCAACATCCGTAGTTTTGTTTTATTTTAACCATTTATTATGGGTTCAACAAATTGATAATCAGCCTGTTCATCTTTCCAACAATTGCTCATTAGCCCTCAAAAGAGAAAAAAAAAAAGTGTAATGATATCAAACTAAGGCAGGAGGCTAATTTTAGTAACTCAACTGTTGCAACTGAAGCTTTATAATTTAACACCTCCACTTATCAGGTCATCTTTCAAGCCACTGGACTTCAAAAATTCAGCAGTTTTGCTTCAGCTTGGTAGCTGACTTGAAGCTCTTACCTGGGAACCAGGCAGTAACAAAATTTTATGACAGACAAAAGTGGTACTGTTTGCCAAACACACTTTTGCTTTTAAATAGAGGTTAATAATTTCATACTGACAAAAAGATTCATGTCTGAAGCTTACATGTATGCCGTTACACAGCGAGAACAAAGCCATGATTACACACCCTGTGAAGTATTTGAAAGCCAAGGTCATTCATATCTGAAAATTTTGTTTAACACATGGAAATTCCCATTATGACGACAACAACCCACTTTATGACAACATGACCTCAGCCCACAAACCAACTGTTTGACAATTCATAAGGACCAGACAGTGCTGCATCTCTCTCACCCATGAGTTCCATAAGCAATAACAATAAGAAAAATATTCTACTCTATTTTCTAAAGACACAGGTGATCCAGGGCGTAAAAAAGGTTTCTTTTAAAAACATGAACGTCATAAAATTGAATATTCTGACATCCGAGTTTTCAAACATCCAGCACATATCATAGCTTCACGTCTTGAACTGGTTTGAAATGCCACATTTGACAAAGGAAAAGAATGATTCATTAACCAGATATTTGGTTTAACACAAGCATTAAAAAGGGAGTAAGATGTACCAGACCCAACAGACAGCACGTCGGAATCAAGGTAAATGATTTAAGACTGTGAGATGGAGAAATATTTTCAGAGGTAATGCAGAGGAATTTGCCACTCCATAGAAGCTCAACCATTGAATTTGTTCAAGACAGATAATAAGTGAGGGCAGCATGAGAAAGGAGCTTTGAAGCAGATAGTTAGTCATTATCTGGAAATGGTGAAGCAGGTTTGAATGGCGGCCTTCCCGTATACTAATCAGCAGCAGAAAACAGAATGCTAATATTCCCATTTTCTAACATTCACAACCAAAAGAGGAATTGTAAACAAAAATCAAATGATCTAAATAATTTATTTGTACTAGTTTTGTTGCCATTACCAAGAGACCAGGTACTAAAGAATTTGACCAAAAGAGGAATACTGGAAAGAGAAAATTATACTAACCCATTTTTTAGTCAAGACAATATTACTAATATTTGTAAAATTCAAACAAAAAATGATTAACAGCTTTTGGGGAATTATTGGGTGTGGTCAATGACCAAGGCACGAGGAAATACTTGCGCTGACAATTTCAACTATCCATTCCAAAACATTCCAAGGTGCTCCAGGGGACTGTTATCAAGTACTGTTTCACATGGAGACATTACAGTTTTGAGAAAGCAGTTTTTTAAAAAAGCTGTGTCTTAAAGATGGACAGACAAACGTCTTCAATTAAAATCTAGAACTTGGTGGCACAGAAAATTTGATCTTCACTTGAACAGGCAAATGGTGCCTCACTCAAAAAGGAACTAGTTCTATTAATGCACACTCTTCAGCACGGCACTTAAATGTTTGAACAATTGTGCTCAAATAAAAACTCAAAAGAACTGTGGATGCTATAAATCAGGAACAACTGGTGACTTTTAAAAGGGCGTCTGACAAATACACGAATAGGATGGGAATAGGGAGATATGGTCCCCAAAAGGGTAGGGGATTTTAGCTGATGGGCAGCATGTCGGTGCAGGCTTGGAGGGCTGAAGGGCCGGTTCCTGTATGTAATTTTCTTTGTTTTTACAAAAACAGAAGCTGCTGGAAAAATCAGAGTTAACGTTTCAGGTCTGGTGACTCTTCCTCCAAACTGATCGTAGCTAGGAAAATGTCAGTTATATGCAGATGATAGGGTTGGGAAAGGGGCTGAGGAGTAAATGATAGGTGGGAATACAGTTCAAAAAGAGAGAGAAGGGCAGTTGGACAAAAGTAGTTGACAACAAACTGGCAAGGACAGTGAATAGCTGTTAATGGAAACTGTTAATGACTAACAATAGCCAGTGTGTAACGGCAGACAATGAGATAACAAGGCCTAGTGTCAGGGGTAAGGGGCTAGGACTTGGCAGAGTTCAGGCCTTAAAATTATTGAACTTGATATGGAGTCCGGAGAGCTGCAAGATCCCCAAGCAGAAAACGAGGTGTTGTTCTTCCAAGTTGGGAGTGAAAGAAGATGGTCCAGGGTGTCCCAGAGGGAATGGTCCCTGCTGAAGGCGGAAAAGGGAGAGGAGGAGAATGTGTGTCTGGTGATGGCATCTCACCGGAGGCGGCGGAAATGATGTCTGATGATATTCTGGATATGGATGCTGGTGGCAAAGTAGCTAAGGAAAAGGGAAACCCTATCACTGTTGCAGTAGGCAACAGAGTGGGTGATGGCAGAAGTGCGGGAGATGGGTCAGACCTGGTTGAGGGCCCGTTCACAATGGTGCTGGGGAAATTTTCCTGGCTACCACTTCTGAGGAAGGGTCACTGGACCTTAAACATTAACTCTGATTTTTCTTCAGAGATGCTACCAGCTTATGCTCAAATCTTGGGACTGACACTGTGTACTGGTATCAGATTTTAGGCTGCAATGAAATTGCAACTAACAATAAATACTTCACCCAACCTTCCAAGACTACCCAGGATTGAGAGGATGAACAATTAACATTTATTTTTGTGGTGCCAAAGGTGAAGTAATCAAAATATTACAACCTACGTAGCTGCAAACAACGGAGGCATTTCTGGCTAAGAACGTGACTTAGCATCCAATGGTTGAATTAGGAGTAAAACCTAACTCTAGAACCATGGAAAAATGTGATTAAAATCACTGTCAAATAAATCAAATTCAAAAAATCCAGATCCCAAGGCTTTTTACTGCTGCTCTGGGCAAATCAACGGATTCACAAACATGAAAATAAAAAGGGGATTTATCCATAGCCGTTGCATCTGAAAATTAGTGTGAGTTACACCATTAAGACTTTGAATGATAGACACATAGTAATTATAAATTACTTTTTATTTTACACAAACAGCCGAAGGCTAGAATGGATGAAGAGCTACATCAAACAGATGAACTTCAAAATAAGTATCGTAGGCAATCTTTGAACAGGAAAATTTGACATGTCTTGGAACGAAGAAAGGCACCAACTGTGTTAACAGCCAAGTTAAAATAAAACTAAATCACAAAAGTACAAAGAACTTGATGTATTCAGGTTCTAGACCTGCCCAAGGAAGCTATATTGAAACAAGCTAAACATCAAGAGAGACAAAACGTGGGTCACATTTAAAGACTGGATGCCACATGATAACTTCATTAGGTTTTAATTAAGATGACTTTTCTATCAAGTACTGTCATCTGTGTTGTCTACAACGTCTCAAAATGAACAAGTTAAAAATTTAAAGTGTCCTTATTTATAAAGCTGACTGCAAACATGTCACTCTGGCTTAAATTAGAAAGATTGAAAACTGCAGGCACCAAAGCAACAACGTATGTTTCTCAATGAATCAACAGCCTTACATATCTGAAGTCTAACAAAAATAAGTGAAATGAACATCCACACACTCAGTCTAGCAGGATAGTGTTCAGCATTCAGATGAAGCACTGGTCTATGCCGGTCACCTTGAAATAGTTTGTCACAATAACTACTTGGTTTTGTCGATCAAGAGAAAAGTATTATTTGATAGGCCATTTATAGAGGTACCATAAAAAGAGAGTTACAGCTATGCAGTACTTGAAGATTGTGAAATCATTTTAGGCAGGAGACTGCTTCTTCTTAAGTACTCAAATGTGACACAGCATGAAACATGTTGTTTCCATCTTCTCCATGTCTTAGGAGATTCAGATCTACATCACCTAGCCAAGACAGTAGATATTGAAAAACAGCCTCAAGCAGTCATTGAAAGGGTGATCAAAAGCAAAACAACACTCATTTTTAAATTTCAGGACTAACCAAAAATGCATCATCATGTTCATTTGAAGCCATGGAAAACTGGAATGGGAGGAATCAATGATGTGGATAAGGATGTGGCCCATGCAAAACAGTTTAGAATTGTGAAATGGTCATTTCAGTCAAATAAATCTTTGCCTACTTAAGAGTCCTAGAAGTTCAAGCAGTGCTTTCTTTTAAAAAAAAACACCGAGGTCCAGAGGCATCAGCTGCAAAAGATGAATCTACTTTTTCATCAATTCATTGAAATTTGATGTCATAGAGATGGTACGAGATTATATGCATCTTACTAGCTCTTAAGTACTGTACTCCTCTTATCCCTTTGACGACCAGATAACTGGAGGGAACTATCAGCAGGATCTATGCTTAAAATTTTGTAGGGGCTTTCCTCCATAGAGATTAGTTTCCAACTAAAAGTAACCCCATAAGTGTGCATAGCATCAAATTCCCATTTTTTAAAAAAAATCCATACATTTATGTTGCAGATTCAATCTGATGAGAGCAATCAATATCACTATAGTTAGTATCTGTACGGAGAACAGTGAGCAGATCATAACTTGCGGTGATCAGACCGATGCCAATGGCTAGATTTTGAACATGAAACAGGAGCAGTTGGCCATTCAAACCATCAAGGCTGCTCAGCCATTAACTATGACCATGACTGATCATTCAACTCCATTTGATCCCATCTTTTCCACACCCCAACATTCTTTAAACCATTTAGCCCCAAGTACTATATCCAACTCTTCCTTGAAATCACACATTGTTCTGGCCTCGTTGACTTTGCGGCAGATTTCCACAGATTTGCCACACTCTGGGTGAAGAAATTTCTCCTCCTCTCAATCCTGAATGGTTTGCCCATTATCTTCAAGCTATAACCTACACTTCTTACTAAAATCAGGAACATTACTTCTATGTGGGTCTGGTCTAGTCGAGTTATAATTTTACAGGTTTGCACAAGACCACCCCCACCAGCACCCTCAACCATTCTTCTGAACTCCAGCAAATACAATCCAAATGGATTCAGCCTCTCCCAGGAATCAGTCTGATAAACCTTCACTGCACTGCCTTTATAGCAAGACCATCCTTCCTCAGGTAAGTAGATGCAAATAGCACAAAATATTCCAAGTCTCACCAAGGCCCTGTATCATAGATTTATTAGCACTTGGAAAACATTTATAAATGGGCTCAAGTATTTTCCCTACTACCAACATCAGGCTGACTGGATCAGGAGTTTGCTCTGCCTCCCATTTTTAAATTGTGGAGTTAAATTAGCTACCTTCTAATCTGTAGGAACTGTTCCAGAGTCTAAAAAAAAATCTTGGAAGGTGACCACCAACGTATCCACTATTTCTAGGCCTATTTCCTGAAGTAATAAGAGCTGTAGATGATCAGACCCTGGAGATTTTCAGTCTTCATCCAACTTCCCCAATGCCATTTCCCTAATACTGGATTTCCTTCAGTTACTCCCTCTCACTAAACTTGGTTCTGTGCTCACAAAGGAGGACAAATGACGGGGAACACCAAGTTATGTATTTACTGGGTTAGATATTCTCATTCCCCATGAAGCCCATACCTCATTAGGATACTTGCCTTGACATAAAGGGGACTGGTGGTGACAGTTCACTCAGAGCACAACTCAAGAAGCCTATGTAAATGGTTACTGACTTTGCCCAATCCATAATCATTGGTGCACATTAGCCATGGATCTCTGTTGAGTCCAAGACATTCACTGAAGTAAATTAATATTAACAAATTATTGCCATATGTGGCATGCCCAATAATTTCATGCATAAAGTCAACAAACTCATCTTCACCTGAAAGGCTGGTATTCAAGGTTGGTGCACGAGTGCAGGTGTTGATAGCACCTCCACCACTCGGACATCGAAGAGGCATTCAGAATTTTCTGCTTAGCGCTCAATCAATTGCATCAATGCATTGATGACTGACAAGCCCACATCAAGTTCAGAGTGCTCTTCTGCACTCTCGCCGTGTCAAAATACATGACTAGCCTCATAAATACAGTCAGGGTCAGTTAAAGTGACATTTTGTAAAACAGCAGACAAAGTCGAGTGGCTTACGACCCATCACTGCGGTGGATCACCTAGGGATTATGGGTTGTTACTTGTGTCGAAATCTCAATCTTGAAGTTCCATATTCCAAGCCAAAAAATGTCTCTTTGCCTTCTTTGCTCAAGACTGAGCATGATTTTAGCAAGAGTAGACCTGCACCACCCTTTCAAAACCTCCTGATCTCACAGGCTAATATCCAGCGGAAACAAGAAAAACTGTATATCTGACACCTAGTCAGTTGCAGGAGCAGCTGGAAGGGGTCACTTGAAATAAATGCCATCCACTTGGAGCTCCCCGATAGACTTTTGTCTCAAATCACACCCTTAATTTTAACTTTCAATTTGATTGTTCACGTGGAAGAAGCTCTCTCTCCCTGCCTGTGCCTCTCAATCTCCGCACATAGGGCCAACTGAGAAAGCAAATTGAGAAAAAGAACTTTGATTTCTTGGTAAGTGGCTAAGAATTCTACTACTGCCAACGATACAAAGTCAACCTTAAAAGAAAAGCAGTCTCAGGTAAAGGAAACACCACCTCAGGGTTAAAGTTACTTCAATCTGCATCAACTCCATTCTCCTGGTCTGTGCCAGACCCTGTCCTCTTTTATTCAAAGAGACCCTGATAATACATAAAAGTGAAGGAGCCAATGTCTTAAAATGCAACAATTACATACTGAAGGATGAATAAAAATTCTGACTCAGTTTAAAAAAAAAAGATAGGAATCAATTTCCCTTTCTCACCCAATTTTAAATATATCCATAGGATCTGCCACATGGTATGAACATCAGGATTTTTCTCATGCAGTATAACATTACACAGAATGAGAAGCTGGTGCTTAATCAAGCAGTTTATAGAATGTATAGCCAACTAAGATTTGCTACTTGGATTGATCATAGTTGAGCCTTTTCAAATTTGATGAAACCAACCATGTGGCTCCATTCCAGATCTTGTTCATTATTGGGTGGTTCATTTTGTCCTGGAGAAGAAAGGAGAATTCTTCTGCATCTGCGACCAACACACAAAAAGGTGATAACAATGATGGTCTGATAATATGCCAGCTCTCATTACCAGTCTAGAACCATTCCCTCAGAACAAAGAGCTGGATTATCAGTGCAATATTAATCCATTGGTAGGGAAACTGATTATCTCACAAATTGCATTGCTTAGTTGTAAGCTACTTTCAAATACTATTTTTAAGTAAGCTGTCATGTAACTTTTTCTACATAAACATAAAAACATGGAAATATAAAAATAGGCACAGAGTAAGCCGTTTGGCTCCTTCAGTCTTTTCCACCATTCACCATGATAATGGCTGATCATGCAAGTCAGTACCTGCGATCAGAGATAAAAGGTACTGCAGATGCTGGAGAATCTGAGATAACAAGGTGTGGGGCTGGATGAACACAGCAGGCCAAGCAGCATCAGAGGAGCAGGAAAGCTTGACGTTTCGGGCCTAGACCCTTCATCAGAAATGGGGGAGGGGAAGACGGTTCTGAAATAAATAGGGAGAGAGGGGGAGGCAGATAGAGGATGGATAGAAGAGAGGATAGGTGAAGAGGAGGCAGACAAGTCGAAGAGGCGGGGATGGAGCCAGTAAAGGTGAGTGTAGGTGGGGACAATTTCAACCCCACTGCGAAGCCTCTTCTAAGGATGCCTACCCTGAAGAAGTTACCCTCCTCCCTCCGGACAAACCTCAGGGAATCTCTCTCCCACTGCAACTCTCTCATAATCTCTTCGGCCTTGAAACTGCTCGACCATGTCCTAAAGCAAACCAGGTACTACAGCCACATCACCTTTCTTAGTCATCTCCACCTCCCTAACCTGTTCTTCCTCTCACCTATCCCCTCCTCCCACCTCAAGCCCCACCCCCATCTCCTATCTACTAACCTCATCCCACCCCCTTGACCTGTCCGTCCTCCCTGGACTGACCTATCTCCTTCCCACACTCACCTTTACTGGCTCCATCCCCGCCTCTTCGACTTGTCTGCCTCCTCTCCACCTATCCTCTCCTCTATCCGCCTCCCCCCCTCTCTCCCTATTTATTTCAGAACCTTCTTCCCCTCCCCCATTTCTGATGAAGGGTCTAGGCCCGAAACGTCAAGCTTTCCTGCTCCTATGATGCTGCTTGGCCTGCTGTGTTCATCCAGCCCCACACTTTGTTAAGTCAGTATCTGTTCCTGCTTTCTCTCCATACCCTTCAGTTCCTTTAGCCACAAGAATTATATCCAATTCCTTTGCCGAAACATTCAATGTTTTGACCACTACTGTGTTTTGTAGCAGACAATTCCACGGGCTCATAATGATCCAGATGATGAAGAAATTTCTCCTTTTCTCAGTTCTAAAAGGACCTACTCATATGCTTGGATTGAGACACCTGGGTCTGGACTCCAATTATTGCAAACATCCTTCCTGAAATCACCCAGCCTAGTTCTGTTAGACTTTTAATTTGTTTCTATTGGATTCCCCTTCATTTTTCTAAACTCCTGTGAAGATAGTCCTAACCAATGCAGTCGTCCTTCATAAAATCAGTCCTGCCACACCAATCAGTCAACGAAACCTCCTTTGTACTCTCCAATAGCCAGGAAATCTTTCCTCAAATATGGAGGCCAAAACTGTGCCCACAGCTCCAGGTGTGGTCTTACCAAATCCCTATACGTTCTCCCTCCCTGCAATAATAACCAAAAAAGAATCCCCCTCGTCCTCACATACCACCCCACCAACCTCCAGATCCAACGCATCATCCTCCGACACTTGTGCCATCCGCAATCCGACCCCACCACCAAAGACATTTTTCCCTCCCCACCCTTGTCTGCTTTCCAGAAGGACCACTCCCTCAGTGACTCCCTTATCCGCTCCACACTCCCCTCCAGCCCCACCGCACCCGGCACTTTTCCCTGAAACCGCAGGAAGTGCTACACCTGCCCCTACACCTCCTGCCTCACCCCCATCCCAGACCCCAAGAAGACCTTCCATATCAGCAGATGTGCAGGTGAGCATCTGCTTAAGGTGGTATACTGTATCCGCTGTTCCCATTGTGGCCTCCTCTACATCGGGGAAACAAGCGGAGGGTTGGGGACGGCCAAATGCAGGTAAATTAGACTAGTTTAGTTGGAGAAACCTGTTTGACATGGATGAGTTGGACAAAAAGGTAGGTTTCTGTGCTGTGAGACTATTTAATGGTCTTTTGGAAGTTTTAGTTGCATAAAATCAACTGTTGTCGTCATCATCCTACCTTCCTGATATGTAGGAACAGTACATTCATCCCATCCAGCTTGCTTCATCATTCATTGCTGCCAGGTGCATCCTGGGAGCAGATGTGGCAGAGGCGAAGAAATTAGGAAGAGGGGATGGCCTTTTTTTGCAGGAAGGTGGGTGGGAGGAGTTGTATTCTAGGTAGCTATGGGAGTTGGTAGGCTTGAAACGGATATTGGTTTCCAGGTGGTTGCCAGAGATGAAAACAGAGGCACCCAGGAAGGAGAGAGAGGGTATCAGAGATGGTCATCAGGGAAACCAAGCGGAAGCTTGGGAACCGCTTTGCGGAACACCTACACTCGGTTCACAACAAATAACTGCACCTCCCAGTCGCGAATCATTTCAACTCCCCCTCCCATTCTTCAGACGTCATGTCCATCCTGGGCCTCCTGCAGTGCCACAATGTCGTCACCCAAAGGCTGCAGGAACAGCAAATCATATTCAGCCTGGGAACCCTGCAGCCCAATGGTATCAATGTGGACTTCACAAGCTTCAAAATCTCCCCTCCCCCAACTGCATCCCAAAACCAGCCCAGCTTGTCCCCGCCTCCCTGAACTGTCCTTCCTCCCACCTATGCCCTCCTCTCACCTCAAGCCTCACTCCCATCTCCTACCCATTAACCTCATCCCGCCTTCTTGACCTGTCCGTCCTCCCTGGACTGACCTATCCCCTCCCTAACTCCCCACCTACACTCACCTTTACTGGTTCCAACCCCACCTCTCTGACCTGTCTGTCTCCTCTCCTTTATCCATCTTCTATCCGCCTCCCCCTCTCTCCCTATTTATTTCAGAATCCCCTTCCCCTCCCCCATTTCTGAAGATAGATCTCGGCCCGAAACGTGAGCTTTCCTGCTCCTCTGATGCTGCTTGGCCTGCTGTGTTCATTCAGCTCTACACCTTGTTATCTCTAATGTTCTGGGGACCTGGGTTCGAATCCTACCAGCGCAGATGGTGGAATTTGAATTCAATAAATATCTGGAACTAACAGTCTATTGATGACAGCGAATCCATTGTCAATTGTTGGAAAAACCCATCTGGTTCACTGATGTCCTTTAGGGTAGGAAACTGCCATCCTTACCTGGTCTGGCCTACATGTGACTCCAAACCCACAGCAACGTGATTGACTCTGAACTGCCTTCTGGGCAATAAATAAATGCTGCCTAGCCAGCAACACCCTCCACCCATTAATGAATACAGAAGAAAAAACCCCTAAAATTACAACCACTAGTTTTGAACTCCCCTAAAGGAAAGGGCCTTGGCTAATCGCCTATGCCCCTCATTATATGCGATGAAGTCTGTAACATCAAGTCTCCAAGTTCACTGACAAGACCACCCTGGGTGGGAGAGAAAGCTGTTGGGACGACCAAAGAGGCTGTAAACATATACAGATAGATTCAGTGAGTGGGCAAAAAATTGGTGGTATATCATCTGGAGAAATGTCTATCTGTGGCAGAGATTTACAAACTCTGACACGTTAAAATTTCTGTTCCCTACACAGTGCACACTTCCAAACCCAGGGAGGTTTTATTCTTGAGGGAGGGCAGTTTTTTGGCAGATATTATAACATATAGTGTAACAGAGTTTACCATACCAAGAAGGGTCTAAGCCAGAAATGTCAGCTTTCCTGCTCCTCTGACGCCGCTTGCCCTGCTGTGTTCATCCAGCTCTACACCTTGTTATCTCAGATTCTCCAGTATCTGCAGTTCCTACTATCTCTGAATCAATTCCAGCCTCAGGTGACCGTGCCAACTCCATGGAAAGACATTCTCCCCGTGTCTGTGTGGATTTCCTCTGGGTGCTCCAGTCTCCTCCCACAGTCCAAAGATGTGCAGGTTAGGTGGACTAGCTGTGCTAAATTGCCCATACGTCTAGGGTAGGGGGTGAGTCTGGGTGGACTCGATAAGCTGAATGGCCTGCTTCCCCACTGTACGGATTCTATTATTCTATGAAACAGTAGGACAAATTGGTTCTTACGTAGAATTAACTGCCAGAGGAAGTGGTAAATGCAGATACAGTTACAACATTTAAAAGACATTTGGACAGGTACATGAACAGCAAAGGTTTAGTGGCATATGGGCTAAACGCAGGCAAGCGGGTCAAGTTTAGTTTGAGAAACTTGGCCAGTGTGAACAAGTTGGACCTTGTAGATGAGTATGAACTGAGGTCAGTAACAGAAAGCCTATCAAGTGATCCAAGTGGCATGAAACAAAGAAACAGCGAACTGTTGCTTTGCAGGAAGTTTGCAGCGATTGTTAAGATTTCAAAATCCCACTGGGGCAAACAGTCTCCATAAAGATTGTGAAGAATATTCATCAAAAACTTTACACGACTTGCCCAAATATTAGCGATCGTTTTAAAAATGTCACTATAGGTTAATTTTCAATAACACATTGAGAACTACCCTATGTTATAGTTATTTGGGATTAATGCTGGCCATTGGGTACTAACTTTATCAGAGTTAAAGTCCTTTCTGAGACACACAGCATCCTAACTTATAACTATAATGAGTTTCAGTATTTTGGAACAACACTCCCAAACAGCACCATGAGTGCACCTACATCACATCACATCGCTGCAGGAATTGCAAGGGCAATTAATGCTGGCTACCTGTAACACCCATATTCCATGAACAAATTTTAAAAAAATGCAGGAAAACTGTTTATCATCTTGATGTTTTCAATAACATTTCCTGTTCATTTGTGTGGCGTGAGAAGGGAAGAAAAAAAAAAATGTTGCAACCTTTATTGTCTGCTACATAATGCCAACATAACGCCAACCAATCCAACTGGAGAAAGGAAAATATATTTTCGAAAAAGCAAGCTGCCAAAAAAAAAAAACAACTAAATATAAAACAGCTCAGATGACCCAAAAGCCAAAATAAAAATAATCAGGACTATTTGCCTCTCCTCTCTCAACAGTATGAAAGGACCACTCAAGTGTTGTAACCTTAGGTGAAAGTACTAAAGTAGGGGAAGGCTTACTATGACAATATTTGGCAGGAACTGGGGATTGTAGACTGGTGGATTTACCATCAAACACTGCCCCACACCCCACCCCACCCCATTTGTCATATGATAATCTTTCAAAGGCTAGTGGATTAGAAATCAGGGCCAGCATGTTTGTGTGGAAATGAAAGGACAGGATGGCAAGTTTCAGGAAACTTGGATGACAAGAGAAATTATCAACTTAGTCAGAAAAGAAAAAGAGGGAAACAAACAATGTTTAGCAAAACTTTAAGAGCCCTTAAAGAATATAAACGATCATAAGATGCACTTGGCAAACAGGATTCAGGAGGCAATGGCCAACTGGTATTATCACTGGACAGTTACTCACTCAGGTAACTTTCTGGAGATCTGGGTTCGAATCGCACCACTGCTGATGGTAGAATGTGAATTCAATCATTATCTGAAATTAAGAGTCTAGAGTCTAATGATGACCATGAAACCATTGTTCACTGTCAGAAAATTCCATCTGGATCACTAACATCCTTCAGGATCTCAGCAAAGGCAAGTGAGCTAAATGCCTTCTTAACCACCCTGTATACATGTGAAGCAAATTTTAAAGAATAATGTATCTGAACCCTTCAGTGTGTCCGAGGTTGCTAAGCTGCTCGCCAATCTAGTTTGTTTTCATTCAGACGTTTCGTCACCAGGCTAGGTAACATCTGTGCGGCCTCCGATGAAGCCATGTTGTTCTGCTCTGCTTAGAATTTATATTGTCCAGTCCGGCGTGGTGACTAGTGTCATTTCTGGTTTTGTTCTGTACGGGTTTGTATATAGGATCCAATCCTACGTTTGTTGATTGCTTTATGGGTTGTGAACCATGCTTCTAGGAATTCCCGTGTGTCTGTTTGGCTTTGGCTCAGACTACTATGGTTACGCTGTCCCTGTTAAACGGATGGCCGTCATTGTCCAAGTGTACTGATAGTAAGGAAAGTTCGTCATGTTGTTTTGCTGCTAGCCGATGTTCATGTATTCCGATGGTTACTTTCCTTCCTGACTGTCCAATTGTAATACTTGTGGCAGATGTTGCATGGGTTTTTGTAAACTACATTGGAGTCTTTAATTTTTGAGTGGGTGTCACAAGCAGAAACCAACGTAGTTTACAAAAATCCATGCAATGACTACCACAAGTATTACAATTGTACAGACAGGAAGGAAACTAGCCATCAGAATACACGATCAGCTAGCAGCAACACAACATGACAACTTTCCTTAATATCAGTACACTCTGACAAGGCCATCAGTTTAACAGAGACAAGGTAGCCATAGTAGCCCAAGCCCCAGACAGACAGACAGACATGGGAATTCCTAAAGGCATGGTTAGTACCAGATAGTATAAATTCCAAGCGGAGTAGAACAACATCGCTTCATCAGAGGCCACACTGATATTACCAAGCATGGTAACAAAACCACCAAACGAAATCAAGCCATCTTGGTGAGCAAGTCAACAACCTCCCCCACAAACTGAGCTACAAATCTTTGCTAAAACCATAGATGTTTCTATTCTACAACACTACCCAAGGCCCTATTTTGACCAATGCAATCCCTGCCCTTGTCTGTTTTACCAAAATGCAATACCTCGCATTTATCTAAATGTAAAATTACATTTGCCACTCTACAGTCATTGACCCAATAGATCAAGATCTCTTTGTAATCTTTGATAATCTTCTTCACCATCAGCGACATTGATGATCTTGGTATCATCCTCAAATCTAATCATGCTTTCTATATTCTCATCTATATCATAAGTGACAAAAGTGGACCCAGCACCAATCCCTGTGGAACACCGCCTGTAACAGACCTCCAGTCCGAAAAACAACCCTCCCATCACTGTGTCACCTGCTCAGCCAATTCTGTATCCAATTGGCAAGCTCACCCTGAATCCCAGGTGACCTAACCTTACTACTTAGGTCTACGATACAACCTTGTCAAAAGGCAAAAGTCCAAACAATCAATGTTTATCCCTCTTCCCTCAATCCTCTTTGTTGCTTCCTCAACAAAATTCCTTCAAGTTTGAGAGATATGATTTCCCTCGCACAAAAACACGTTAACTATCCCTGATTATTCCTTGCCTCGCCAAATGCATAGAAGTCCGATCTTTCAGAGTCACCTCCAACAACATACCCACCACCCAAGCCAGATTCAGGTCTTTAGGTCCCAGGCTTCTCCTAACAGCCATTCTTAATGACACAACATTGGCCACTCTTCAATCATCCAGCACCTCACCCGTAGTGAGAGGTGATGCAGAAATATTTCTGCGAGGGATGATACAATTTCCACCATAAGTTCTCAATGTCCTGGGATACACTAGATCAGGTCCTAGAGATTTATACACCACTACATTTTTTTTTAAGGCCTCCAGGACTGTCTCTTCTGTAATGTAAATGGTTTTCAAAACATCAAAATATTTATTTCCAAGTTCTCGAGCCTCCACTTCTTTCTCCAGAGTGTAAACCGATACGAAATATTCATTTAATATCTCTCCCATTGCTTGAGGTTCAAAGCGAAGATGACCTCTCATCTTCAAGGGGGTTCTACTCTCTTTAGTTGCTCTCTTGCTCTTCACGTACTTGTAGAATCTCTTTGAATTATCCTTAACCTTATTTGCCAAGGCTCTCATATCCTCTTTACCTTTCTGATCTCACTTTTAAGGCTCCTACATTCTTTATACTATTTGCAGGATTCTTTTAGACCCATAATGTCCATATCTAGATGATTCTTTTTCTTCTTGACAAAAACCTCTAACTTTAGTCATCTATTGTTCATTGACACAAGTCATTCATTAACATGGTGGCTGAGGGTTTAGTGAGGGGTACGATGATATTCTAGGGCATGTCATCTACAAATTGAATGCTTTGTTGATTGATTTGAAAAGCATTAAGGGAAACAAGTTCCCAGCTGAAGTGCCTATTCGCTTTCTGCCATCAATGGTGTAAAGACCGGGTTTTTTTTTTAAAAACTGTGGACTAAAATGAGACTGAATGGTTAAAAAAAAAAACACAACAGTATTTTGAAATGATAGCAAGTTTTGAAAAGTACATAACCTGACACCCACGGCAAGCATCAAATAGCTATTTGAACAATCAGTAATTGGATAAATGCTTGATGACACAAAAGGATCATGGGATAAGGAGAGATCCAGCTGGTTTGCATCAAGGTGACAGATCCATGGACTAGTGACCAGTGTTGATGATAAAAAGGTCTTTTGCCTGTCAGTCACGTGACTTGGTTGTCAATTAACTGACCAGCTTCGGGCTTACAACAAGATACAAAACGGGTTTTGTTCTCCATCAGTTGAGGTGCAGTCTGTTTTCTGAAGTAACCTAATTAACTATTCCTTTAACGAGTGCCACAAGATACGAATTTTTCTCTCTATTCATTTGTGAAATGTGGACATCGCTGGCGAGTCAACATTTCTTGCCCATCCAGAGGTGCCCTCAAGGTAGTGGTCGTGAGCTGCCTTCTTGAACTGCTACTGTCCACAAGGCCATCAGGGAGGGAATTCCAGGATTTTGACCCAAAGACAAAGTCAGTGAAGTGATATATTTCCAAGTCAGGATGGTGAGTGGCTTGGAGGTGGTGGAGTTCCCATATATTTGCTACCCTTGTCCTTTTACAGTGAAGAGGTTATGGGGTGGAAGGTGCTGTCGGAGGCTCATTGGTGAATTTCTGCAGTGCATCTTGTAGATAGTACATACTGTTGCTACTGAGCGTAGGTGTTGAAGGGAGTGGATGCTTGTGGATGTGGTGCCAGTCAAGCGGGCTGATTTGTCCTGGATGGTATCAAGCTTCTTGAGGGTTGTTGGGGCTGCACTCATCCAGGCAAGTGGGGAGTATTCCATCACACTCCTGACTTGTGCCTTGTAGATGGTGGACAGGCTTTGGAGGAGTCAGGAGCTGAGTTATTTACCACATAAACAGTGGCTACAACAGCAGGCCAGAAGCTAGGAATACTGTGGCGAGACCAGTTGGAGCTTCTGGTCAATGATAACCCCCAGGATGTTGACAGCAGGGGATTTAGTGATAGTAACACCATGTCAAGGGTTGATGGTTAGATGGCCTCTTTTTGGTGATGGTCCTAGCCTGGCATTTGTGTGGCACAAGTGTCACTTGCCACTTGTCAGCCCAACCCTGGATATTGTGCAGATCTTGTTGCACATGAACATGGACTGCTTCAGTATCTGAGGAGTCACAAATGGTGCTGAACAGTGCACAGTGCACAATCAGCAAACATCCCCACTTCTGATGTTACAATGGAGGGAAGGTCATTGATGAAGCTGCTGAAGATGGTTGGGCGAAAGACACAACCCTGAGGCACTCCTGCAGGAGATATCCAGGAGCGGAGATGATTGACCATCAACGACCACAACTATCTTCCTACGTGTCAGGTTTGACTCCAACCACAGGAGAGTTCGCCCACTGATACCCATTGATTCCAATTTTTATAGGGCTCCTTGATGCCACACTCGGTCGAATGCAGCCTTGACATCAAGGGCTGTCACTCTCACCTCACCTCTGGAATTCAGCTCTTTTGTCCACGTCTGAGCCAAGGCTGCAATGAGATCAGGAGCTGAATGGCCGTGGTGGAACCCAAACTGGGTGTCACTGAGCAGGTTATTGCTGAACAGGTGCTGCTAGATAGCACAGTTGATGACACCTTCCATCACTTTACTGATGATTGAGAGGAGACTGATGGGGCGGTAATTGACCGGGTTGGATGTGTCCTTATTTTTATGTACAGAACATACTTGGGCATTTTTCCACATTGTCAGGCAGATACAAGTGTTGTAACTGTACTGGAACAGCTTGGGTAGGGGAGAGGCAAGTTCTGGAGCACAAGTCTTCAGTACTATTGCCGGAATGTTGTCAGGGCCTGTAACCCTTGTAGTATCCAGTACTCCAACCGTTTCTTGACATCACATGGAGTGAATTGAATTGGCTGAAGATTGTAATCTGTAATGCCAGGGACCACTGGAGGAGGCCGAGATGAATCATCCACTCGGCACTTCTGGCTGAAGACTGCTGCAAATGCCTTAGCCTTATCTTTTGCACTGATGTGCTGGGCTCTTCCATCATGGAGGATGGGGATATTTGTGGAGCCGCCTCCTCCAGAGAGTTGTTTAATTGCCCACCACCAGTCACGACTGTATGTGGCAGGACTGCAGAGCTTAGATCTGATCTGTTGGTTGTGGGGTTGCTTAGCTCGATCACTTGCTGCTTTTGCTGTTTAGCGGCTTCACCAGGTTGATGCCTCATCTTCAAGTATGTCTGGTGCTGCTCCTGGCATGCCCTCCCGCACTCTTCATTAAACCAGGATTGATCCCCTGGCTTGATGGTAATGGGTTGAGCAGGGGATATGCTGGGCCATAAGGTTACATATTGTGTTGGAGTACAATTCTGCTGCTGTTGATGGCCCACAGCACCTCATGGATGCCCAGTCTTGTTGCTAGATCTGTGCAAAGTCTGTCCCATTTCGCACGGTGATAGTGCCACACAACATGATGGAAGTTATTCTCAATGTGAAGGAGGGACTTCGTCTCCTCAAAGGACTGTGCGATGGTCACTCTTACTGATAATGTCACAGACTGATGCAACTGCAGCTGCCTGATTAGTAACGATGGAGGTCAAGTATGTTCTTCCCCTCACCACCTGCCGCAGACCCAGTCTGGCAGCTATGTCCTTTCAAATGCTGCTGCCGGGCCAGTCTTGATGGTGGACACTGAAATCCCCCACCCAGAGTGTATTTTGCGCCCACATCGTTCTCGGTGTTTCCTCCGAATGTTGCTCAACATGGAGGAGTACCAATTCATCAGCTGAGAGAGAACTGTATGTGGTAATCAGCAGGTGGTTTCCTTGCCCATGTTTAACCTGAAGCTATGAGATTTCAGGGGTGCCGGAGTCAATGTTGAGGACACCTTGTGCAACACTGTCCTGACTGTGTACCACTGTGCCACCGCCTCTGCTGGGTCTGTCCTGCCGGTGAGACAGAACATATCCAGGGATGGCGGTGGTGGTGTCTAGGACATTATGTGCAAGGTGTGACAATGTCAGGCTGTTGCTTAACTCGTCTGTGAGACAGCTCTCCCAATTTTGGCACTAACTCCCAGATGCTAACGAGCGAGGACTTTGCAGGGTCGATAGAGCTGTTTTTGCCATTGTCTTTTCCAGTGCTGAGGTCGATGCCAGGTGATCTGTCCAGTTTTATTTCTTGGAGACTTTGTCGCGATTGGTACAACTGAGTGGCTTGCTAGGCCATTTCAGAGAGCAGTTAAGAGTCAACCACATTGCTGTGCATCTGACATCACATGTAGGCCAGACCAGGTGAGTGTGGCAGATTTCCTCCCCTGAAGGGCATTGGGAACCAGATGGTTTTTCTGACAATTGGCAATGATTTCACAGTGATCAGTAGATTCTTAATTCAACCATCTGCCGTGGTGGGATTCAAACCTGGGTCCCCAGAACATCAGAGATAACAAGCATGGGGCTGGATGAACACAGGAGGTCAAGCAGCAAAACTTGACGTTTCGGGCCTAAACCCTTCATCAGAAAATTTTTCTGATGAAGGGTTTAGGCCCGAAACGTCAAGTTTTCCTGCTCCTATGCTGCTGCTTGACCTGCTGTGTTCATCCAGCCCCATGCTTGTTATCTCGGATTCTCCAGCATCTGCAGTACCTTTTATCCCCAGAACATCAGCTGGGTTTCTGGATTAATAGTCTAGTGAGAATACCATTAGGCCATTGCCTACTGCTTACCCCTTAATTTTAATTCATCAATCAGGTATTTTACATACGAACCAGCTAGCTTATGCCTCTTGCAAACCAGTGGAAAGATCTGGAAAAGGAAAGTCAGGAACAAATTTGTGTCAAGAACCAATTCGACAGAAATTGTGGACAAAGAATGATGAGCTGTCTTTCCAATTTCCCCCTCCATCCAGGTGCTTTTTTCCCTATCTGTGGATCTGTGTTTCAGGGGAAGACTTTGAAGGGGATCAGTTTTAATTATTTGTTTAAATGCCAACAGTTTATAACTGTTTACCTGTACCTACAGTCTAATTACTGCATTAAATAATTTTTCCCTCATTCAGTACAGAAACCTGGCCCATGCTTTCTATTAATCCAGGACTCAAAGACAGGAAAGTTGGGGAATATTGTGTACTTCATAAAATCTTTAACTTTTGCGATGAGTTCGAGAATAGCGGGAGCTCAGTTTCCAATACTCTACTCCAGTGAATCATGAAAACCTTGAAATTAAAAAGAACATGGCTGAAGTCAACAACTTTCAGAAATCAAGTGAATTATAGTTATTCAACAATCCCAGCTGCTTTCCACGTACCAACATATCACATCTTCAGTCACCTGCATTACATACAGACAGCTGAACAAAGTGCAAGAAGAGAATCAGCTCAGGATATTGGTTATCATCCACATCAATTCCTTTGGGCATGCAATTTAAGACAGTTCCAAAAGTGTCGAAATTTGTTGCTTCAGAAACACTTCTACTTATACATGCTGAAGATTTCAGACTACAAGCTTTTCTCATGATTTTTGGCATCCAAAACCAAAGCACTTGGAACTTTCACCATGTCAACTGTGGTTCCATTGATTCTACCTCTGTTAAAAGAGGTTGTGGGCTCAAGTCCTTTCTACGACATTTAGGAAAAGCCCTACATGAGATCGAAGCCTGGAAAATTCCAAAGAGAGGTGGAAAATACTACATAAGTGCAGTTAATACACAGATCTAATTTAGAAAAATGCAATACAAAAACAATGTTTCCTCAGCTTGTCGTAGTCAGCATTATGATCATCACAAAACTGACTTATATTGATACAAGCCCACTAAGAAAAGGGTTCAGGCTATCCAATGACACTGAAACCTTCAAGCCCATGCCACACAATTTGTCTTATTCAGTGTAGAATGAATTGGAAGCAGAAGAGTACTGCACCAGCATTCTTAATCTCACAATTGCTCCAATACTGACTCTCAAGGCAAGTTTTAAAGATAGCGCAATACCCAGTGGTACTGCAACTGAAAATGAGGAGCAACTACATTTGTGAAGCTCCCAGTTAAATGACAAAAGAATTCAGAATTACCTGCCTGAACCAGTGTGCTCTTAAGTAGAGGTTAAAAAAAAACATTAAAAATCAAAGACTTCAAACTCTTTTCAAAAGCAAGCCGTGTTCAGTATTGACCTTAAACAATTCCAAGTCATTTGTCCCATGTAAAGCCACCACTTTGCTGCAATATTCAACAGGTACAACAGTCAAAACAATTGGATAAACAGGCAAAAGAGCATCATGTACATGGAATTTTCAGAGCTTATTCTGGCAAGTTAACTATCTAGTCTCAGTATAGCGTTAGTTTGGTTCAATCAGTAACTATTATCTACAACAAGATGATGGGGATTTGAGGTCACAACCCCTGGGTTTGAATGCATTGTCCAGATGACAATTCAGTGCAATACAAAATGGCTGCTATGCTGTTTGAAGTGTGTGACATTAAACAAAGTCTCTGTCTGGCTGTTTAGGTGAAATCAACAGACCTCATGGCATAGTTCGAAGAATTCTCTATGGCCTGACCAATTAAGAAATTCTCATTGTTTCTCAGACTGATGGACAGCATTAAGTGTACTTTAAGGCCATTGATAAATATTTGAAACAATCGGTATGCAAATCAGGCATGATATAAATTCATTTTAATTTTAAATGGAACAACATCTAGGAATGCTATTACTCCATTCCATACACTTTTTCTCAACTCCAATTTCTATTCATTTGGAAATCGAGAAAGTCAAATGTTGACAGAATGCAAATTCCAATCATTATACATCACAAACAGAATGTGAAGAGATCAACCGCTTGCTCTATACTGGTATCACAATGTAATCCCTTCAATTGTTCCATCTGTTTCAGCATTGCTGCATCTCAAAGCATAAATTAAAAGCCTAAAATAACTAGCATTTTAAATGAGTGAGCTATTCAATTTAAAATAACAAAAAAAACAACAGCCAGCATTTAATCTATAAAGTTTTCACTCATGATAATGAGTAACGTTACAGAAGGTAGCTAATCATAAATGCAAGTTGAAGTAGAATTGAGCAGCTATCTGACAAAATCCAATTTTAGTCTTGTAGCTGGGAGATGAAGCTTGCACATGCTATTATGTAGTAAAGTGCATCACCTTATGCTACTTAATGAGAACTGAAGTAGCATAAAAAATATTGCACAAGAGTAATGGAAGGGCCACCCGTAAACGTCAAACATTCTAAACAAAGTTGGAGCTGCAGGTCAACAGGCCTTTTCAAATCAAGTAGAGAATGTACACAGGAACCCAAAAAGTCTTGACAAACACCTTCAAAGACATGGATGTTATTTACAACATTTACAAATAAATATATTGACTTTTCCAATTGTTGAAATGGAAATAAAACTATAAATAAAATTATATATCATCAATATCACCAACCTCTTTTGAGCATAGAACAGGTCTACAGCATTTGGGCCTCCATTCTGAAAACCTAATCCAAAAGCTTAGAGTTTTCCTTAAGAGAAATAATTATACTGGTACCATGTACCAACTGACTCAAGGAGTTAAGCCAATTAATTTGGGGTAGATTTCCTCAACATGTTTTAAAACAATTAAGCAACAAAAGGTTCTTCTAGATTTAAGGATGGGCAACAGACAGCAGAATAACTTTTACATTTTAACAGCACTGAAATGCAAAGCAATCTAACATGGCACTTCATAAAACAAATCATAGCACCAAGTTACTTAAAGGATCATTCGATCAGATCAGCAGATTTTTGCTCAAAGTGGTAGGTTTAAAAGGAGCAATTGAGAGGTGGAAACAAGGTAGCAAGGCAAAGAGTAGCAGAGAGAGTATTCCAGAGCTTGGGGGTGCCACTACTGAAGGCATGGCTTAGCCAGAATTAGGTAGTTTACACTTATGCAGGGCAACGTGGAAGCCACATAGACTGATAGTGTTAAAGATAACCAACACACACAAAATGGTGGTAAGGAGGAAAAAAGATACTGAAGATTTCCAAGGAATGCCAAAGGAGTAAAAGGAAAAGAAAAAGAAAGATGGATGAGAAAAAGAAAGTCCAATAAAGATTAATGCAGGTGCTAACCATTATTCTAATGAACTGGTAATATTTGATGTCCATCTTCACAGTAGGAAACAAAGTCTAAAATACTGCTAACCAAAATGTATTGAACCGAATAAGCTGAACACTGTTGGCAAAGTACAGATTTAACCAACTCCTACAGAAGTTTTAAAAGCACTCATAAAAACCAAATCCTGCGAATGCTGGGATACTCAAGAAACTTAGCATCTCTTGGCTTCTCTTTAGCCAGATGCTGCAAGTTAATGTCAAGTCCAATATGACTTTTCAGAACTTCTGAAGAGAAGCCATACTAGACCTGAAAGATGAACTCCACTTCTCCCTTCACAGGTGCTGCTAGACCCAAATTTCTCCAGCATTGTTTTTATCCTCAGAGCTGGAAAAAGAAAAACAATGTGCGCTCATGACTGTGAATACAACAATTGGACAAAGTGGGATGCCCATTGCTAACATGTAAGTACATGTTGCTGGTTGGCTATTTGACTCAAAAGCACCACTGAAGCCCAGCATGGTCTTCCAACATCCAATCCGTGACAGCCCCTGTGACAAAGATACTATCACTGTGCCAGAAGATTGTTAAAGAGCTACATTCACCACTGAAGTGTTAAATTAAAGCAAAGACTTTGGGAGCTTTTAGCAACATTTCATCTGGCCAAATAAGCAAGTGTTTCTAAAGTATTATTTTTCCATCAACAGTTGGTACCTGTTATGACATCATTATGGCGAGTAGGAATTGCACCCGCACCTCAGTACCCCATTAAAGTGTCTCTTTGTTTATTTGGCATCTCGTTACAGCAACGGCATCTGCTTACATCTATTTGAACACAGGTGCACAAATCATAGGAAATGTCTAGATTGAGAGGATCAAGTGCTTGATATACAATCTTCTCATTTCGCCATGACAACTAGACCTGTGACTATTCTAAGACAGTAAGAACTGCTGATCCTGGAGTCGGAGATAACACAGTGTGGAGCTGGAGGAACACAGCAGGCCACATAGCATCACAAATGTCAGCTTTCCTGCTCCTCTGATGCTGCCTGGCCTGCTGTGCTCCTCCAGCTCCACATTGTTATCTGTGGCTATTCTGCTGCTCATATTGCCAACACAGGAAAGTATTATAATAATTTGTCTTCACGGCAAGTCCAATACTTGCAGCTTTCTGCTAGTCAGATATTGACGACATAGTAACAAAATGAAGTTACAAAGCCAAATTTACAGCGAATTGGCTCCTTAAACTGCTGGATACTTGCCTAGGTGACATTAACCTGCAAAGAACACGCAACTGAAGCTTAACGTACTGGAACATTTTATATGACAATTCTTCTGATTTTTTTTGTTAAATCTGAACACTCTGGATGTTTGTAAAAACTTGGTTCTATAAAAATGAATGCAGTGACCAAGGTATACTATAGCACAGCATTAGACCACAAATGTTCATTTCTTGTAAGAAAAGTCTGGTTGAAAACCATAGGCTGTGTGTGTGTTGGGTTTCCTTTCCTAAGGATAGGACACAGCAAATCAGTTTAGAAGTCTGCTTCCCTCCTACGCAAAGATATATTTGCGCCTTAAGCTCAGAAACATGAAACAAAAACTCCAAAGCATCAGTTATTTCTGAAAATTGAGAGCCATGTATATTATGGAGGGATAATATATTTATTTCAGCACAGCTACAGACACCCAAGTTTGAATATTTGCCAACAGATTGCTTAAAAGTTCATTTCCAATGCAAGAGAAATTCCCTACATCCATAATCAAGCATATTGACTGAATGCTTAAAAATAAATGAAGCTTACTTAATACATCAGAGATTGTATCCTTTGTTTCACACATGCAAGAGTTCATTTCCAAGACTCAGTAACTGGTGAACTTTGGATAAAAATCACAATTTATAAACTTACAAATACCATTTATATTCTATACCAAAGTGTTGGCCTCCTGTAGCTGTGTGCAAATTGAACATAAAACTTGCCACAACTGATGTCCATCAAGACCCTTTCCATGGTTAGCAGTTTTATCTACTGAACCTTTAAAGAAGATGCCAATGGAATTCTCTCTCAACATGGAGGCAGCACTTCGTCAGAGAGCAAGGGACGAGTTACTAAGGAATTAGCAAAATGTTAAAAAGACATATCAATAGCTTGAGATAACAAGCATGGGGCTGGATGAACACAGCAGGTCAAGCAGCATCACAGGAGCAGGAAAACTTGACGTTTCGGGCCTAAACCCAATAGCTTGAAATCGTTCTCTCTCCACTTTAATCTGTATATTATACAAACAATGGGGGATGAGTACCAATGCGTTCCTTCAAATGTACAAGTGAATATTTGCTGTTAAAATTGAACCATTCAATACTTTAGTGTCTCACTGCAGCAGGAAGGACAATGCAACAAATAATTAGGTTTCTTGCTTTCTTCAAAAGTCTTAATTGACTTCAGACAATCATTTTTATAAAGGCCATCCAGAAATTCCTAAAATGCAATCAGGCATTTCAAAAATCTTCCATTTACTCTGCAATGATGAAAATCAGCTGAAAACATTCATCAACTCAAATGGACCATGGGCAGGCTGAAGGGATTAGTTTAACTTAGCATCTTGTTTGGCACAACATTGTGGGCCAAATAGGCCTATTCCTGAGTTGCAATGTTCTATGCTCTAAATGTTGAACCCAAATCAGGATCTTGCATCCTGCCCAGTCTAAACTGTCAGACATAAAGGAAGTCAATCTTAGTTCAACTACATGACCTTATTGCGTCTGTCAATTCCACTTGTTTCACTGTATACCACTCATACATATTGGCGAGAGTATGTTTAATGCAAGCAGATGATATAGATATTTCAATTCTTCCACTTAACAACTTTCCTGCACCAAACTGTCAACAGATTGAACCCTGAAGCAGCTTCAAGGCCTTGCGTGAAGATGGGGAGGTGCCAGTGTTGGACTGGGGTGGACAAAGTCAAAAATTACATGACACCAGGTTATAGTCCAACATGTTTATTTGGAATCACAAGCTTTCAGAGCACAGCCCCTCTGTCAGGTGCAGTGAGAGGAGAGCACAGAGTTGACAGGCAGGGAGATCAAAGGATCATACCATTGGTGTGAGTGGAGTGAACAAACCTGAAATGGCTGGCTGATGCCTCCCGTCTACTGACTTAGAATCCCATTGCTTAGTTTAATACCTGGAACTCCTATGGACTGGAATCGTGTTTAAAAAGCAACCTGTTCCTGCTGTGTTCCTCCAGCTCCACACGATCATCTCTGACTATAGCATTTGCAGTTCTTACTAACACTGGCTTCGAATAGCCATAAGCATCACCCGATTATATGTAGAGATAACATTGTGTGGAGCTGGAGGAACATAGCAAGCCAGGCAGCAGAGGAGTAGGAAAGTTGACATTTCAGCTCCACACTGTTATCACTGACTCCAGCATCGGCAATTCTTACTATCTCTAGTAGTCAAGTTTCGAGGTGAATTTGGCAACAGACAGCTGAGCTGAATCAGCATTTTAATCAAAGGCAATGAACCCAACCAGCAAGCACCCTGCCAAAGGAGGCATACGAAGACCCTCATTCACACTTCAATGTTTATATGGGAAAACATCCCCTGGAATTGTGAATGTTGAAGACAATTAACTCAAAAAAGGAAATAGACACAAAGCTTGCAACTCAAGCAGCTGTTTTGGGCAGACAGAAATAAAGAGCGAGGGAGCTGGAAATGCAGAGCTGCAGGGCGAGGGAATTAATTCTCTCGAAAGAGAGGAAGTACAATTTAGCAAGAAATAAAGAACTAAGAAGTATAACTGCAAGTGTTGGCTTTTATGAACATTAACACTAGTTTCCCAATCACTATTATTGACACTAGCTTTACAATTCTAAGTTTATTAATTAAATTTCAATTCCACAAGCTGCTGTTGTGGGAGTTCAAACCTAAGCCCCAGGATTGCCAGTTGAGCGAACTTATGACTATTACTACCTTCCCCTGCTAAATAAATAATGTTCGTAACCATATGCTAAGGACCATTACTCCTAATCCTTCCTACCCACTTGTTTGAAAATAAGTTTGAGATAGTAGGAACTGCAGATGCTGGAGAATCCGAGATAACAAGGTGTAGAGCTGGCTGAACACAGCAGGCCAAGCAGCATCAGAGGAGCAGGAAAGCTTGACATTTCGGGCCTAGACCCTTCATCAGAAATTTCTGAAGATGGGTCTAGGCCCGAAATGTCAGCCTTCCTACAAACAAACGGATTGGTCAAAGAGCCAAATTTTAAAATGCATCTTACAAAAGAGGTGAGAGAGGACAAGACAAGACTGGAGATTTAGGGAGAGAATTTTGATATTGGAGCAAAGGGCCAAGGAAACAGAAACCACAGCCAATGACAGTAGATAGTAATATAAAAAAGAAAATCTGCGAGATGTCAGAATTACAGGAGAATGCAGACCAAGGGTTTGTTTGGCTGGAGGAAATCATACAGAGCAGATAAAGGCAAAGCCACAAAAGGAATATTGTTTTAAAAAAAGGTGGATTTTAAGATTGAAGAATATCTGGGCTAGAAGCAAGAATGGGATAGATGAACAAGCACAGAAGTGATGGGTGAATAGGACCCAGATCAGAATACCAGTAGAGTCTTGGATCAACACAAATTCAATACAGTCATTACCCCATACAAACAACAGATTTGGTTCAAATGATAACGGGAACGCTGACTACAAATTCACTATTGAAAATAACTGGAACAGAAGAACTGAGTTTAAATGTTACCTTTTCAAAACTAGGTACTTACAGGGACAGGAAGAAGAATGAGCCTCACCTGTCATTCAATGGTAGCATGCAATAGAAGGACACCTGGACTCTGAGGGGTTAAACTATCAGCAGAAATTACGTAAATGGTGGTTCAACTTCCTGGAATCCTAGAAGATGGAGGGTTGAGTTGATCAGTGTTCTGAAAACATTAAGAATTGTTACAGTAGTATTGTTTTTTTCTCCCCTCACTGGTTGCACATAAGGCTAAAGGCATGGAGTTTAGAATAGGAAGCACTTCTATTTGCAAAGATGTTTGGAACTCAACTCTGCAAACGCCAACTGATGCTTGAATTCATTTTAAAAACAACATGGATAACTATTTGAGATAACAAGCATGGGACTGGATGAAGACAGCAGGTCAAGCAGCATCATAGGAGCAGGAAAACTTGACGTTTCGGGCCGAGACTCTTCATCAGAAATGGGGGAGGGGAAGAGGGTTCTGAAATAAATAGGGAGAGAGGGGGAGGCGGATAGAGGATGGATAGAGGAGGAGGTAGGTGGCGAGGAGACAGACAAGTCAAAGTGGCGGGGATGGAGCCAGTAAAAGGTGAGTGCAGGTGGGGGGGTAGGGAGGGGATAGGTCAGTCCAGGGAGGACAGACAGGTCAAGGGGGCGGGATGATGTTAGTAGGTAGGAGTTGGGGGTGGGGCTTGAGGTGAGAGGAAAAACAGGTCAGGGAGGCATCAAGTTCATCAAGTTTTCCTGCTCCTATGATGCTGTTTGACCTGCTGTGTTCATCCAGCCCCATGCTTGTTATCTCGGATTCTCCAGCATCTGCAGTACCTTTTATCTCTCATGGATAACTATTTGTTCAATTGAAGGTATTCAAGCTTTACGAGCAGAATGTGTAGGTGGAATGAGGCTGCATTAGAAGGAATTATCTACTTATAGTTTAACCCTTAGGAGGTCAGGCATGATTTTATTACAGATAACAAGATGTGGAGCTGGATGAACACAGCAGGCCAAGCAGCATCATAGGAGCAGGAAGGCTGACGTTTCGGGCCGAGACCCTTCATCCAGCTCTACACCTTGTTATCTCGGATTGTCCAGCATCTGCAGTTCCTATTATCTCTGATATGATTTTATTACATCTTCTCTACACCTCCAAAACAAATCTTTCCAAAGATGTGTCACAAAACTGCTCAAAGTGCTTCACACATGATCTAAATGGCTTTGGATGCTTTAACCACATATCTATCGGAAAAGGCTGGATAGGGTGGTGCTTTTTTCCCTGGAGCAGAGGTGGCTGAGGGATGCCTTTATAGAGGTTTATAAAATCATGAGGGCATGGATAGGGTAAATAGGCAAGGTCTTTTCCCTGGGGTGGGGGAATTCAAAACGAGGTGTGGGGCTGGATGAACACAGCAGGCCAAGCAGCATCATAGGAGCAGGAAAGCTTGACATTTCGGGCCTAGACCCTTCGTCAGAAATGGGGGAGGGGAAGAGGGTTCTGAAATAAATAGGGAGAGAGGGGGAGGCGGATAGAAGATGGATAGAGGAGAAGATAGGTGGCGAGGAGACAGACAAGTCGAAGAGGCGGGGATGGAGCCAGTAAAGGTGAGTGTCGGTGGGGGTGTAGGGAGGAGATAGGTCAGTCCAGGGAGGACGGACAGGTCAAGGGGGCGGGATGATGTTAGTAGATAGGAGATGGAGGTGGGGCTTGAGGTAGGAGGAGGGGATAGGCGAGAGGAAAAACAGGTTAGGGAGGCGGAGATGAACTGGGCTGGTTTTGGGATGCGGTTGGGGGAGGGGAGATTTTGAAGCTTGTGAAATCCACATTGTTACCATTGGGCTGCAGGGTTCCCAAGCTGAATATGAGTTGCTGTTCCTGCAGCCTTCGGGTGGCATCACTGTGGCATTGCAGGAGGCCCAGGATGAACATGTTGTCTGAGGAATGGGAGGGGGAGTTGAAATGGTTCGCGACTGGGAGGTGCAGTTGTTTGTTGCAAACTGAGCGCAGGTGTTCTGCAAAGCAGTCCCCAAGCCTCCGCTTGGTTTCCCCGATGTAGAGGAAGCCACAACGGGTACAGCGGATGCAGTATACCACATTAGCAGACGTGCAGGTGAACATCTGCTTGATGTGGAAAGTCTTCTTGGGGCCTGGGATGGGGATGAGGGAGGTGGTGTGGGGGCAGGTGTAGGAGTGTGGAGTGGACAAGGGAGTCGTGCAGGGAGTGGCCCCTCCAGAAAGCAGATAAGGGTGGGGAGGGAAAAATGTCTTTGGTGGTGGGGTCAAAATCTCCCCTCCCCCAACCACATCCCAAAACCAGCCCAGCTCATTCCCGCCTCCCTAACCTGTTCTTCCTCTCACCTATCCCCTCCTCCCACCTCAAGCCCCACCCCCATCTCCTATCTACTAACATCATCCCGCCCACTTGACCTGTCCATCCTCCCTGGACTGACCTATCTCCTCCCTAC
>JAHRHZ010000098.1:37484869-37533866 GCA_024137785.1 Ginglymostoma cirratum
AGGGTTTAGGCCCGAAACGTCAAGTTTTCCTGCTCCTATGATGCTGCTTGACCTGCTGTGTTCATCCAGCCCCACACCTTGTTATCTCGGATTCTCCAGCATCTGCAGTACCTTTTATCTCAGATCAAGAGTCAGAGTTTTTTCAGGACAGAAAAGGGGTCCATCATGTCTGTGCCGGTCTTCAAACATCCATCTATTCTAATCCCATTTTCTGGCACTTGGCCAGCAGCCTGGCTTTCCTATGGCACTTTAAGTGTTCATTGTATTTCTTAAATGCCTTGAAGTTTCCCAACCATTTAGCCAGTAAATTCTTGATACCCATTACTCCCTGGGCAAAATAAAAAGTTTCCCTCAAATGCCATCCAAATCTCCTACACCTTACCTTAAAGCGGAGTCCGGGGTTGTGAAATAACCAGGGGGTCAGTCTGGTCTCTGTTCATAGCTGAATTGGTCTCATGCAGGCAACATCTTGGTGAATCTCTTCTGCAGCGACATCCTTCATATAGTCGGATGGCCAGAACTGAACAGTTCTCAAGCTGTTGACTAACTCGTGTTATATACAGCTCCACATTAACCAACTTGCTCTTGTATTCAATGCCTTGGCTGATAAAGGCAAGTATCCCATAAATCTTAACCATCTATCCTGCCGCCTTTAAGATCTATTGATATGTGCATTAAGTTTTCTAATTTTCAGCACTTCATAGGGTCTTACCATTCAATATCTACTTCTTTAATTTCTTAGGCTTTCCAAAACTGCATTACCTCACTTTTCAGGACAAAAGTTCCATTTGTTATTGTTCAGTCTATCTGTCCAGCCCATCTATATCATCCTGTGGTTTAAGGCTTTCCTTTTTATCACAGCATTCTTCATGTCATCTGCAAATTTGATCATACCTCCAACATTCATGTCTGGATCATTTATATAAACAACAGCCAGTGCTGAATTCTGTGGAATGCTATTGTATGTGAGTTTCCAGTAATAAAGTCACCCTTCTACTATCACCTTCTGCTTCCTTGCCAAATTGCCCTTACCCCACTCGTTTAGTTTAAGCAGTCTGCTATGCAAGACCTCGTCAAAAGCCTCAGTAAAGTTCATGTAAACTAGATCAACTGCACTACTCTCACCTACACATCTAGTCAACTTTCAAATGAAATCCAATTTGAGAGCATGATGTTCTCCTGATAAAACTTGGCCATGATTAGTCCTGGCATCACCAAGCGAAGATTAATTCAGTCCCTCAGATTCTTCCCCAACCCTTAATAATTTCCTTACCACAGACGTTAGACTCAGTAGCCTATAATTTCCACATTTATCCCTATGAACCTTCTTGAATAACGATACCATATTAGCTGTTCTCCTGCCTTCTGATATGCTCTCTCCTCCACTGGAGAGGTTTCAAAACTATTGTCCAAGTCACAGCAATCTCTTCCCTTTCCTCTCACACGAGCCTAGGGCACATCTCATCTGGATCTGGGGATGCAACCCTTTTCAAGCCTGCTATAACAACTAATACCTCCTCTCTCTCACAATACTAATTCACTCAAATACATCTCAGTCCTCCTCCCAAATTTCTATACCTGCATCATCCTTCTCTACAGTGAATACAGATGCAAAGTACTCATTTAAAACCTCAGTTGTGTGTCCAGGCTCCACAAATTGCCATTTTTGTCTCTAATGGGCTCCATCTTCCCTGATCATTCTCTTGCCATTAAAGTTGTATCCATCTTTCATATGAAAGAAAAAGTGGTATAACCTTTTGGGTTTTATTAAAAGACTGAAACTAATTCAACTCCGACACAAACTAAACACACCTCACTTGCTGGAAGAATTGTGACATTAGGTCAGCAACAAGAGTCAAAAAGGTGAGTCAGCCATTGTTTTAAGTTTGCCTACATACAGTTTAACGACCCTGGCCTTCTGTTCTGACCCTTTAAATCAATACGTTTATCAAACGACTGGGACATACACCATACGTGGAGCCTCAATTAGTTCAGGTTTGTTTCAGTTGCATCTATGAAGGAGTTCTATCAGGTTTTTAGCCTGATCCAGAAAATTTGTCAGAAAGACAGACAGGGCACAGTAATGCTGATTAGGAGGCAGAAAATTTCCCCCCACACCCCCATCACCCCCCCCAGCTGCAGCTTCCCATTAAAATGCAGCAACTTCCAACACAAGGTGAACGCAAAAATGTTGCGCATCTATCCAAAAAAGGACTGGCTCCAAAAATGGGAATTAGGAGATAAAAGGCTAATACTAAAAACAAAATATTGCACATCATGGAAATAAAACTCACCCAGAGGGTCAGGTGGCATCTGTGCAAAGAAACAAAATTAACTTTACAAGTTCAGATCATCATGCATCAGATGTAAAAAGAAAGATTTAAGAGATTTTAAAACAGTGGAGGAGAAAGGGACTAAAGGACAAAGAAAGTCAGTGATAGGGTCAAGATGGAAAAGATTAAATTACACAAGGTCGGATGATATTATAGTCAGAAGAGCAGTAACAGACATTGTAAAGAAATAGATTGTTTCCAAATAAGGCATGAATGGTCAACACCAACCACCTGAATGGAACACCCAGAAAGAGACAAGAAAAAACTAGCAAAAAGAAAAAGAACAATTTGAAGACAGAGGTTATGACCTAAACTTGTGAATATTGTTTAATCAAGAAGGCTACAGATTGCCGATAATATTAAAAGCTAACGTGCCATTCCTCAAGTTGTGTTACGCGTCATGAGAACACTACAGCAGACCATGATCGCTATGGTTAGGATGGGAACAAGATGGGGAATTAAAATGACAGACAACCAGAAGCTCTGAGTCATGACTGCAGACAATGCATATGTTAATCAAATCATGGAACAAGTCAGAATTAGGTCTCCTCAAGGCAAAGGACATGGTGAGCAGTGAAAACATCGAATCACAGAATCCCTCCACTGTGGAAACAGGCCCTTCAGCCCAACAAGTCCACACTGATCCTTGGAACATCCCACCCAGACCCATCCCACTATAACCCACCTAATCTACACATCCCTGAACACTATGGGCAATTTATCATGGCCAATCCACCTCACCTGCATATCTTTGGACTGAGGGAGGAAACCGGAGCACCTGCAGGAAACCCAAGCAGACACGGGAAGAATGTGCAAACTCATAAGAACATAAGAACTAGGAGCAGGAGTAGGCCATCTGGCCCCTCGAGCCTGCCCTGCCAGTTAATAAGATCATGGCTGATCTTTTTGAGACTCAGCTCCACTTACCCGCCCACTCACCATAACCCCTTAATTCCTTTACTGTTCAAAAATTTATCTAGCCCTGCCTTAAAAAACATTCAGCGAGGCAGCTTCAACCGCTTCACTGGGCAGGGAATTCCACAGATTCACAGCCCATGGGTGAAGAAGTTCCTCCTGACCTCAGTCCTACATCTGCTTCCCTTTATTTTGAGGCGATGCCCTCTAGTCCTAGTTTCACCTGCTAGCGTAAACAACCTCTCTACCTCCACTTTATCTGCTCCCTTCATAATCTTATATGTTTCTATAAGATCTCCCCTCATTCTTCTGAATTCCAATGAGTATAATCCTAGTCTACTCAGCCTCTCCTCATAATCCAACCCTCTCAACTCTGGAATCAACCGATTGAATCTCCTCTGCACCCCCTCCAGTGCTGGTATACCTCTTCTCAAGTAAGGAGACCAAAACTGCACACAGTACTCCAGGTGTGGCCTCACCAGGACCCTATACAGCTGCAGCATAGCCTCCCTGTTTTTAAACCCCATCCCTCAAGCAATGGCAGACAAAATTCCATTTGCCTTTTTAATCACCTGCTGCACCTGCAATCCCACCTTCAGCGATTCATGCACAAGGACACCCAAGTTCCTCTGCACAGCAGGGTGCTGCAATTTTTTAACCATTTAAAACATAGTCCATTCTGCTGTTATTCCTACCACTTATCAACACTGTACTCCATCTGCCAGACCTTTGCCCACTCACTTAGACTATCTATATCCCTCTGCAGACTTTCAGTGTCTTCTGCACACTTTGCTCTACCACTCACCTTAGTATCATCTGCAAATTTTGACACACCAGACTTAGTCCCCAACTCCATATCATCTATGTAAATTGTAAACAATTGAGGTGCCAACACTGATCCTTGAGGCACACCACTAGCCACTGACCGCCAACCAGAAAAACACCCATTTACCCCTACTCTTTGCTTTCTACTGGTCAACCAATCCTCTATCCGTGCCAATACATTACCTGTAATACCATGCAACTTTATCTTATGTGTTGCAGCCTTTGGTGTGGCACCTTGTCAAATGCCTTCTGGAAATCCAGATACACCGCATTCACAGGTTCCCCATTGTCCACCGTGCAAGTAATGTCCTCAAAGAATTCCACCAAATTAGTTAAACATGACCTACCCTTCATGAACCTATGCTGGGTGCTCCCAATGGGACAATTTATATCCAGATGTCTTACTATTTCTTCCATAATGATAGATTCAAGCATTTTCCCCACTACCGAAGTTAAGCTAACTGGCCTATGGTTACCTGTTTTTTGTCTACTTCCTTCTTTAAACAGTGGCGTCACACTGGCTGTTTTCCAATCTGTGGGAACCACCCCAGAGTCCAGTGAATTTTGCTAAATAACTATTAATGCATTTGCTATTTCCCCCATCACCTCTTTTAGTACCCTGGGATGCGTTTCATCAGGGCCAGGAGACTTGTCTACCTTTAGCCCCATCAGCTTGCCCAGCACTGCCTCCTTAGTGATAATGATAGTTCCTTACCTGCTATAACCTGCTTGCCATTACTTTTCGGCATGTTATTTGTGTCTTCCACAGTGAAGACCAACATGAAATAACTGTTTAATGCCTCGCTATTTCCTCATTGCCAGTTATTAAATTGGCCTTCTCATCCTCTAAAGGACCAATGTTTACCTTCGCCACTCTTTTACGATTTACATATTTATAGAAAGTTTTGCTGTCTGTTTTTATATTCTGAGCTAGTTTACTCTCCTAATCTATCTTACTTTTCTTTATAACTTTTTTTTGTGGCTTTCTGTTGGCCTTTAAAGATTTCCCAGTCTACTAGTTTCCTACTACTCTTTGCTTTTTTGTACTTTTTTTTTCCAATCTGATACTTTCCTTTATTTCCTTAGACATCCATGGCTGGTTCTCTCTTTTCCTACAGTTCTTCCTTATCACTGGAATATACTTCTGCCAAGCACTGTGAAAAATCGTTTTGAAAGTCCTCCACTTGTTCCTCAATTGACCCACCATAAAGTTTTTGCTCCCATTCTACTTTAGCTAACTCCTTCCTCATTCCTTCATAGTCTCCTTTGTTTAAGCACAGGACATAGGTACTGGATTTAACCTTCTAACGTTCCATCTGTATTTTAAATTTGACCGTACTGTGATCGCTCCTTCCGAGAGGATCCCTAACTGTGCGATCATTAATTATTCCTGTCTCGTTACACAGGACTAGATCTAGGATAGCTTGCTCCCTCGTCGGTTCCATTACATATTGTTCAAGGAAATTAACGCGGATGCATTCTATGAACCCCTCCTCAAGGCTGCCATGACTGACCTGGTTTGACCAATTCATATGTAGATTAAAATCCCCCATGATAATTGCTGTACCATTTTTACATGCATTAGCTATTTCTATATTTACTGCCCGCCCCACCACAACGTCATTATTTGGTGGCTATAGACCACACCTATCAGTGACTTCTTCTCCCTGCTATTCCTAATTTCCACCCAAATGGATTCAACATTTTGTTCAGTAGAACCTATATCATCTCTCACTACCGCCCTAATAACTCCACACAGTCATCCGAGGATGGAATCGAACCCAGGTCCCTGGCACTGTGAGGCAGCAATGCTCACCACTGTGACAGTAGACCAGATTGAAAGAAGTACAATTAAAATGGGTTTCACTGGGAAAGAGCATTTGGGATCGTGGACAGTAGGAAAGGTGGCGGTGGTGATAAATGGGCAGGGTTCCATCTCCCTAACTGGCCTGGAACTGTGCTTCAGGGAAGTAAAAGGGTGTGAGGAGCAACAGAGAAAATTCCCAGACAAGCCCTTTCAGAATGCTGCATTGGGAGGGCAAGAGCATGATTCATTGTATGAGGCGAGTGGAATGGAAAGTGAGGATAAGGAGAACCCCACCATGGTTTTGAGGGAGATCGAGGCGCGAAAGCAGAGGTACATAAAACAGACTGGACAGTTTCCCCCAGTTCCACATGCCCCCATGAACCATCCAGGGTTGAATCCCAGGGTGACAAAACACAATGTTGAAAATCCAACCAGAAGAAATGAGTGGCGAGACATACAGAGTTACCCAAGACTGATTCTACATTTATACCTGTAAGTTAACTTTTCCTATCTCTATTTTGTATAGAGGATTTGTACCTAGGTACTTTGTACCTAAGATGGTGTCATGTGGGGCGACATTGGCGAATTTTCACCATAATCCCGTACTTACGTAAGTGGCATTCAACCTATTCGAATTCTAACCTAAATCATTCAATCCCAAATGAGAAATTCATTTGTCCTGAAAGCATGCTTGGGTCTAACAGTACAGGATCATACAGAACTTCCCCCAATTCCCAGTACCAGCCAGTGTTATTATGGGCCGACAATAGCACAAAGAAAGGAGACACACTTTCCAAATAAAAAGGGAGAAAGTTCTAACCAACTTGAGCTCCTCATACAACCCAATCAACGAATAACAGGTGTACTTTCAAAAATGCTGTACACACTTCGTCTGAGGAAGCCAACTGGACAACAGAATTTGCTTTTCTACACAACTGCTGCCATATATACTTTAAATTAAGGCTCAGACAAAATTCTATCACTACAAATGGATGATATATTGGTCCCAAGATACAGAAATATCAAATCATCTAAACACATCTGTCTTCAACAAGTCTGAAAACTTTAGGTAGAGATCATTTACATGTTGCTAAACTCAGTTGAATGAAACAGCAACATTTTCCTAGAACAGTGGGTAAAACTGAGACAGTTCAGTTGAGTCTAGAGATTAAAAAGCAGATAATTAAGCAATTTGTCATGACAAACTAGGATTGTTCTTGCATCCTGCTTTTCATCAATAAGGCTGTTCTAACATCCATTTACTCTAGTGTGGATAAACAAGACAACTTGCAGTATTTCACAAATATTCTTTTTGAGAGTGACGGAAACCGTAAGTTTTAAAAGACTGAAGCGCTCCCATCCAGCTCATTGGGTCAGAGCTGTAGTGTGGAAACAGGCCCTTTGGCCCATCTCATCCACATAACTATTCTAATCCCATTTTCCAGCACACGGCCCATAGCCTCCTATGTCTTGGTATCACAAGTGCATATGTAAATACTTCAAAAGGAGAGTTCTTCCTCCTATACCTTTGGTCTGAAAAGCAAGGAGCATGATCTAATCTGATCTCAGGCCTCAAGAATGCCAACTTTGTGCCTCTCCAAATTTGTAAACTCCTGGTTGCACTCACGTCAAAGTCAGACGGTTGTATGTTCAACTACCAATTAACTTTTTCAGTACAAAATCCTGGCCAACACGTCAATGCAGTGCTGGAAAAGTAGAGATAGGACAGTGGCATTTTTTTCTGCCTGAGGACCTGTCTGCTTTTTTAGGAAAATGTCTGAAACAAAATCCGGTGGGACCAGAGTACGGAGTTTCCTTAGTATGCATTTGTCACTCAACAACAAACCGATTTAAATTGCCCATTGCATTGCTGCCAGTCGTACCGTAGCGTGCAGTAAACTTGTTGACGCATTCACTTATATAATGGTGACTACATTTCAAAAATACCTTGTTGGCATCACAATAATATAGGTCATCCTAAAATCGTGAAGGTTGTGACTATTAGGAAAGACTAGGATTTCAATGAATTCGACAATAATTGCATTAGTATAGCACCTTGGACTTAGCAAAAAACAGTCTCGGTGCTTCACAAGAATATCAAATAAACTTGCTGCTGAACCAGACATTTGAACAAGGTTTAAAGCCCAGAAATAGATAATTCAATTCACTTTCCCCACGCAAAACCGCTGAAACCAGACATGCTCTGTACTGCGTTCCATAATGCCCTATACATATCCGTTCTACAACAGAATGACATTCTACCTCTTCACGTTTGCAACGTGTCCACCTGCCACGATCAACAAAACATGTTCTCAGTCCACCAAACTGCATGATGTAAATAACAGAGGCGGAGTCCGTTTTCACTGAAAGTTGTAAACAACGTAAAACATGACAGTCCACGTTCTTACATAACCACATTTCTAGAATTAAACACAATACAAAAGAACTGCAGACAGTATTCCCAAAAAAGATTAAATCTTAAATCAATCCTACGAGTTGTCGCAAAACGGTCTTCAGATCTCTAATATCACAAAATTACATGCATTACAATCGTGTTAATTTCAATGTGACTTCTTTGCCAAAATAGTTACCACTGACATTTAAAGACAGTACACGAAAATTTAGACCACAAACTCCTTATGGCAATCTATAAACTCCGTTCATAACTTCATAGAGAAAAACAAACCATGACAGGACACCAGACGGCTAGAAAATGCACGGGTCGCTAGCGAACCATTTGTCCTATCTTTAACACGAACGAATTTCCTCCAATGTCGTAGTATCGAATTAGAAATCACACCTTACTACCACAGAATAAGCGAGCACTTTTTGGCAACATTAAAATGACTCCCAATAACTGGTTTGACTGCACTTCAAACTCAACATATCACAGCATTATTTCGCCTTGCAGATTTCGATAACATCCTCAAGCCAAATACATTCGAAACAGCTTTCCACAGTGCAAAATAGCGAAAAGCAAAGATCGTTACAAAGGTATATAATTGCGAATGATCAAATTTCACATGATTCCCACTCAACCTCGTTGTGCTCCACAACAGGAGCTCTTTCTTCTCTTTTCATCCTCGTTCCCGTTCTTGAAAATCATTGGCAAAAATAGGGATCCGTTAACAGGTAGCTAGAAATTAATGCAATCTACTAATACAAACAGCCAGATGCTTTAATCTCAAAATGAAAATAAAAACAAAATAAATGTTGAAGACATAATTCGGCCATTCTAGAAAAATCATCACGAAATTAGAAGAAATGGGCTTGAAGATATTGTTCATGGCATACCTTAGTTCTGCTCTCGCAGCTTAGAAAAGAGGTTTCCTTCTCGAACCGGGGAGGGCGTCCCAGACAGATTAATTACAACACCTTTTGTTTAAGTTCTACCGGACCACTCATCGCAAAAAAAAACCGCTTCTTCCACCAGAACAAACAGCAGAAAGCGTTGCCCGCCTCTTCCTTTTTGTTATTGGTGGTGCTGCTCCTTTCGGCCTGACTTAACGGCGTTTTTGAAATAGTATGGGGGGGAAAAATCTTCCACTTCGTTCCCCCCCCCCCGTATAAGAGAGGGGAACAAGAGAGGCAAAAACGCTAAAACAAAATTTGCAGAAACCGAGAACCTATTTTATTCCCCCACCCTGTTCTGGAAAGGATTGATCTGAAAGGGTTTATTCCTCCTTTCCTGAGGAAAAACAGACCTGCTGCAGAGTTTGCCCTCAAGCCACTCACTTCTCCCCGGATTAATGTACCTAGAGGAAGGGGTGGGGGGAGGGGAGGGAAGATCGCGACCTGAAGTATATTCAATGAAAAGCGGAAGGGAGTAGGGGAATCACTTAGAATTTAAATAGTGGTTTTAAAAACAGAACGCTTCAAATCACGGCTAACAAGAGCGCTTCTTCGCCCGCACCTTCTCCTTCTTCTCCACCTCCTGTGGTGAACAGTCGACGAACCCGCACACTTTCCCTCACATCGAATAGCACAACACCACCACCCCCAGAAACGCCCCCTTACCGCGGCATTCCAGCAATCACGAACGCGATTGCAATGACTGACATAGATGATGTCCAATAGATTGAAAACACCTATAATTGGCAGCATGAGTAACCAATCGCCATCAGGTTGGGGAACCGCTGGTGATGATTGACGTGCAAGGAAAGCAATCAGAGGTAGGCCGGCGTGCTTTGTCCCAACTCAGCCAATTACATCTCACATAAGGCGGGATGTTAAATTCCCTTCCGCCCCTTTTTCAAGATAAGCAATTCAAATACAGACGTTAGTTTGATCGCCGTACATAGATAAACAGATTCTGTGAAGACTAACCAATCATTTTTGGAGGAGGGCGGAGAATCTAGTTGTTTGTAAAGCGCTCTGCTCCAATAGGCTTGATTGTTGTTGGAGGGACTGCAGCGCTTAGGAATGATCAACACGACTTATGCTTGAGTTGATGAACCAAATGCTCGTAATATCCAAGGTAAGAGTTAGTACATTTTTATATTGTTAACTGTCACTGATTATCAGTTATCAATGTGTTATGATCACGAAGTTCGCAATGTGTGGTTTCGGTTCTGCTAAAATTATGTCTGGCACCTTGTGTATCTCTCCTCTGGGCCCAGAAATGCTTCTACGTTCTGAGCCACCCTTTCTTGACAGCCCTTTCAGGGTTTTATAAAATCAATTAATGGATGAGGTACGTTCCTGCCTTATGTAAATATGTAGCCTTCAGCTGATGCATTGAAATGTTACGATAAATATTTCTCCTTGTGATTTAGTTTAATGCGTACACGTCAATTTTTAGGATTGCAGGTCGGAGAATTGTTTTGTTGCACCTCGATTCATCAGACCCGCCTATGTTTCTGATTAGAGTTGTCTGCTTATATGACAGGAACAGTTTAGCAATTTAGCGATATGTGTTTAAGTACCAAGTATGGATTGTGCTATCCTTCTTGAAATATAAACTTTATTTGTTGACCTTGGCTGAAAGTTGTAGTTTGCTTTCCAGGCGAAATAAACAATGGACGTTGGACTATCCCAGCATTTAAAGCAGTCTGACCATCTTCTATTAGTAATTTATTGTAGAATGGGCAATTAATAAGTTACAGAAAACTGTGGATGCTGGGATTCGAAAATCTGGTAGTATCTGTGGAGAGAAAGCAAGGTTAGCGTTTCAAGTCCAGTGACTAGCACAGTCCTGGGGTATCAAAATATTTCTGTATGAACCTCCTGTTAAATGTGAAAGCGATTGTATGTCTGATTGCACTAATAATAGACGAATATTTAAATAAATCTGTTTGCCATATAAGATGCTGAAGAAATTGTGTTGTAATGGGTACTAAATAATAAATTGCAGAATGACTTTTAATAAGGCTCTCTTATTTGTTTCTTTTTCACAAGCTTCTAATGACATTATAACAGAATTACAGAAGTGTTACGGTGTGGAAGGAGGGAGTGCCTGCAGTACCTTGTTAGATGAACATGGTTACCTGGTTCCAATCTCCTGCTTTTTCCCCTCACCATTGCACATTATTTTTATCCAAATAATCGTCCAATGCCTTCCTGAATACTTCAATGGAACCTGCCTCCACGACACGTCCAGGTTTTCCATACCATTGACTCAATGAGTGAAAAAAAAGTTTTTCTCTTTTCATCTTTGCTTATTTTGCAGATCACATTAAATCTATGCTCTCTTCTTCTTGCTCCTTTCATGAGAGTAACAGTTTCTCCCTATCTACTTTGTCCAGCTGACTCATGATCTTGAAAACCTCTATAAAATCTCCTCTTAGTCTTCATCTGTGTGTGGAGAACAGTCCCAACATCTTCAATCGTTCATGATTATCAAACGCACAAGACTAGAAGAAACCCGCTGACACATAAACAACATCCTCACCAGAATAAAATTCATAAAACAAGGAGGGAACAATAACTGACTACCCTTCTTAGACAGTATATACAGAAAGACCACACAAACGGACCAGATACTTAATTACTCCAGCAACCACCCCAACAGCCATAAACAGCACTGTATCAGGACATTATTCAAACAGACCACAATACACTGCAGCAATCCAGAATTGAGCAAATCAGAACAGGAGTACTTATATGGAGTTTTTAAAAGGAATGGATACCCAAAAAGCACAATCCACCATTACCTCCGTGACAGACCACAACAAAAAGACACAACACGGCCAGGCACACTAATCATCCTACTGTACATCAGAGACACATTAGAGATAACCACAAGTCTACTCAGACCCCTAGGTATCAGGATAGCTCACAAACCAACAACCACCCTGCGACAGCTACTGACGAATGTAAAGGATCCCATACCCACAAACAATAAAACTAACGTCATATACAAAATACAATACAAGGACTGTGAAAAACAGTACACAGGCCAAACTGGAAGAAAACTGACTATAAGGATACGCGGACACCAACTAGCCGCCAAGAGACACAACCAATTCCCACTGGCTTCAATACACACGGACAAAGAAGGATACAAATTCAACTGGGACAACACGTCCATAATAGCACAAGCCAAACAGACATACCAGGGAATTCCTGGAGGCCTGGCATTCCAACCAGAACTCCATCAACAAACACATATGAACCACTGAAAAACAGAACTGGAAGTAATACCAACCACCGTAGCAAATCGAGGCACTTGTATAACAAGTGGGACAGAACACTAACGCTTCACCAGAGGCGTACAGAAAATGTTACCTAGCAGGGTGACGAAACATTTGCAATCTAAACCACCAGCTTGGCAAGCAAGTCTGCGACCTAAACCTACACTGTACTCCTTCCAAAGGCAATATATTCTTCCTAAAGTAGAAGATCCTGGGTCTGCTCTCAGGACTCCAAATGAGGTCTAACTAGGATTTTGTACAACTGCAGGGAAATGTCTGCATTCTTATACGCCACTCCTCTAAATTTGGAGGCCAGCATTCTGTTAGATTTTTTGATTATTTTTCTGTGCTTTTTGTGGTACTTTTAAGAGCTATGCACCTAAACCCTAAGTCTCGTTGGACCTCCTCTCTATTTAACTTCATATCATCTACAAAGTACCCTGATCTGTTCTTTTTTGGTCCAAAATGGATAACCTCAAACTTGCATACTTTGAACACCATCTGCCACAGTTTTTCCCAGTCACCTAGTTTATCAAAATCCCTTTGTAATATCATCTACACCTTCTAAAGTCCCACCTAACTTTGTGTTGTCAGCACATTTGTACATATGACTTTCTTTGCCATTATCCAAGTTGTTAATAAATAATGTGAAGAATTGATGCCGAACACAGATCCTTGTGGGACACCGTTGGTCACATGCTGCCAATTTGAGTACCTATCCATTATCCTCAACCAATTTTTCAACCATGTCAGTAGTTTACCCCTGAATTAATTTGACACAGTTATATTAGAGTATAGTATGCAAATAAAGTATGCTTTGGTCTGAACAGATTTTTAAAATTGTGAATTCTGAAAGTAATTTTAAGCAAAACTTAGAAAAACTTAACATACATGATTTTACATAATACCTTATCTTCAATTGTGAGTCTTATGTGCATCACAATGTTGGTGGGGGAAACAGCAGTGGGTTAGAATGTGAAAAGTTTGAGGAGAGGGTCAATGTTAAGTGAAATAAGTCTAATGAGATAAGAGACAGGGCTAAGTTAATGAACACAGCAGGACTGGCAGTCAGGAGTTGTGTTTACTTTAATGCAAGGAGTATAATTGGTAAGGCAGATGAGTTTAGACCCTGGACTAATATATGGGACTATGTTGTGGTAGCCATTGCAGAAATTTGGCTGAGAGAAGGGCAGGACTAGCAGCTCAACATTCTAAGGTTTGGGTACATTAGGAGAGAGAGAGAAGGATCCAAAAGGAATAATTACTGATTTAAGGAGAATGTCACAGCTGTGCTTACAGAGGACATTTTGGAGGTTTCATCCAGTGATGCCACATGGATAGAATAAGGAATAAGGAAGATGCAATCACTATGATGGGGTTATACTATAGGCTTTTAATAGCTAGCAGGAGATAGATGAACATATGGGTAAGCAGATCATTGAAAAATGGGACTGTCTTAGTGCAAGGGTCTTAGATGGGGCCAAATTTGTTGGGTGCATTCAGGAGGGTTCTTGCAACAATATGAGATAGTCCAACGAGGGAGGGGGCCATAATAAACCTTGTAGTAGGGAATGATCCTGGCAAAGTGACTAAAGTTTTAGTAGGAGAGCATTTTGGGAACAGTGATCATATATCATACGGTTCATGATAGTCGTGAACAAGGATAAAACTGACCTTTGGTTGAAAATCTGGGGAAAAGTTAATTCCAACAGTATTAGGCAGGACCTGGAGAAATTAGACTGGAGGCTGCTTTTTGAGTGTTAATCCACATCTGACTTTTAGGAGTCTTTTAAAGATCAGTTGATCAGAGTTCAGCATGTTTCTCTGAAGGTAAAAGATAAGGATTGCAAGATTCAGGAACTTTGAATGACGAGACATTGAAAGTTTAGTCAAAAATAAAAAGGAAACACATGTAAGGTTCAGGAAACTGAAATCAAACAAAGGCTGAGAAGCAGCATAAAGGAAGCATGAAAAAAATATTTAAAACAGGAAATTTTAAAAGGGGCCGTGAAATATCCTTGGCAAGTAGGATTAAGGAGAATCCCGAAGTCATTTTATATGTCTGTTAGGAGCAAAAGTGTAACTAGGGAGAGAGTAGGTCCACTCAAAGACAAAAGAGGGAATTTATGTGTGGAACCAGAGAAAGTGGGTGAGATCCTTTAATGAGTACTTCACATCGATGTTCACCAATAAAAATGGCATGTATGATTGTAAGATCAGGGCGAGGTATGTTGATTTTCTGGGGAATGAAGAGCCCATTTCTTAAAGAACATGGCCTCACTCTTGCCTTTATTTACCTTGGTTCTGAGATGTTAATGGGATAACATTCCATTAATATTTATGCTCCTTATCTTCCTACACAGGGGTATGTGGAAACTGTCTTAAACTTCCTGCCTGAATGGGATTGGGTGGGAAAAGTTTGTAAAGGTGTGAGACATCTGTAATTCTGTAAGGGGATGAAATTTCTGTGAAGGTATGAAACTTCTGTTTATACTGAAGCGGCCAGGTCAGTGGCCTTTTGTTCAAGCCAGACACTTCGGCGGCTTGAAATCGCATTCTGTCACTTCAGTGACTTGAAAACGCATCCTGCCGTTATCAGTCACTTCGCGAACGATCGATACTGTATCCTGTTCTATTATGTTCCGAATGTAGTAATTTTTTTGTGTATTAGCTAATTCATACATAGGGTATGAAAAACGGGGACTGTCTGCTGTTCGGGGAGAATCGCTTATGGAACTCAGGACTCTGTGCTGGATTGTGTACAGCGATCCTCCACAGCTTGTACTTGCTTAGTAATAAAGGATTGTGTTTTTGTAGCCAGGTCAGTGTCTTGCTATTGCATCAAGTCCATGAAGGTCTCTGAAAACGAACCTGGCAGTTCCTGAGATAACAAGCATGGGGCTGGATGAACACAGCAGGTCAAGCAGCATCATAGGAGCAGGAAAACTTGACGTTTCGGGCCTAGACCCTTCATCAGAACACTTGCAGCAATGCGCAGGCTTCTCCAGGCACTACAATCAAGACTCCCCCAGCTCAGAGCCTCCCTCTCCCAGACCTGCAAAGGACCTCTCCTGTTTTTTATTCTTCATAGAATCCACAGCCTGAATTCACAATTCTACTCAGCTTTATTGGACACCAGCCATTTCTGATGAAGGGTCTAGGCCCGAAACATTAAGTTTTCCTGCTCCTATGATGCTGCGTGACCTGCTGTGTTCATCCAGCCCCACGCTTGTTATCTCGGATTCTCCAGCATCTGCAGTACCTTTTATCTCTGGCAGTTCCTGAGGCAAGTTCAAACTGATCACAGATGTTCATGAGCCTGTGCACAAACAGCAGATCCGAGCAGAATAGACAATGTCATCCATGTACAGGAAGCTTTTGACCTGCAGGCCTCCTCTACCTGGAATAGTCACCCCTTTCAGGTTCTCATCCTTCCTAATGGGTTCAGCTCTATGTAACACATGAGAGAGTGGGCAGCCATGCCTGACTCCAGATCTGAGCAGGAAGCTTTCTGTTCTTGCCCATTGATTGATTGATACCACACTACTGATATTGGTGTACAGCAGTTAGATCCAATTTGGATTCCCTCCCCGAAGCCCATTTTGGAGACCACATCCCACATGTAGGTGTGCAATAGCCTGTCAAAGGCCTTCTCTTGGTCCAGACTGATGAGGCAAGTGTCCACTCCCTTGTCCTGCACTCAGGCAGTGGTATCCCCAATGAACAAGAGGATCTCAGAGGTCTTGTTGCCCAGTACAGTACAGGAGTGAGCAGGGTGAATCACCGATCCCAAAGCAGACCTGATCCAGTTGGCGATGACCTTAGACTGAATTTTACAATGCATATTCAACAGTAAAATTGGTTGGCACTTTCTACCCGCCTACTCCACTTGGAACTGAGGGTGATGATACCTTTGCTCATGGATTCACACAATGCTAGCTGCTAGAAGCATACTGTGATACATCTCTCAGCAGGACCTGCCCAATCAAGTCCCACAGAGCTGAATACAATTTGGCCAGTAAGCCATCACTTCCAGGAGTTGCTTCCTTTTTAAAGGACTTAAGGGGCTTGGTCAGGCTCCAACCTCTTCCCGTGCTGTTGTCTAAGACCCCCGTGATAGAGGATAGGAATGACTGGGAGACCATGTATCTGTGGACTTTGGATAATACAGCCTGACATAAAAGGATTTGCTTATCCTCAGGATGTTAGACTGAGCCATCTTATTCCTTCAGGCTGCTGATCACAAAGCTCTCCCTGTGCACCTTCTGAAAGAAGAAACACGAGCTCGTCTCATGCCACTGCTCAGAGCAGACCCTGGACTGAAGGGCTATCTTGGATGTCTCTGAGGCAGAGCATGAGGCTGGCTGACTCTTCACATCCTGGAGGTCCTCCTTGACATTGGCCCCTATTGTCTCCAGCAGGGATAGGTTCTGCATGTCCTTCTGGAGGTTGGATAGTTTTTTCTCTATCTCTGTCTGTCTATTTCTATATCTCTCACTCACTTTCTGAACACCATTTGAGATGAAGAACCTCTTGATGCTCCCGTTGGCTGTTCCCCACTCCTCCACTGATGACTCAAAGAGGGGTTTTCACAGTTCTCCACTTGTTTAATCCTTTTTGAGCTCCTCAGTGTGTCCTGGGGTCAACAGTTTCACACTCAGCTTCCACATCCCCTTGCTGGCTTGCTGGTCATCCTATAAGTAACAGTCAGCCAGCAAGAGGCAGTAGTAAGAAAAGAACACTGGCCTGACAACGGATGGATCTGACCGAGAGCGCTTGGGACACAGAAAGGTAATCTATCCTTGAGCAGACAGACCCATCCAGCTGCAACCAGATGTATCTATGCTGCACTCTGTCTGCTGGGATGCTGAGGATGTCATACAGCTTGATATCCTGAACCAATTCCTTGAAGGATCTGGATGTGGCATCCAATTTGCTGTCCCCATCTCTCCCGATTGTCCAGCTGTGTCGATGATGCAGTTGAAGTCTCCAGTCAGAATGACCAGCGTGGACGTTGCCAGCAGCAGTGGGAGCTGTTGCAGGACAGCCTGGCGCCCACTCCTTACTGCTGGGGCATACACATTAATTTCAGGACTGTGTTTCTGAACATTAGACTGCTGCAAGGGGTTGCCCGTGCTCAACCTCCACCTCAGACATGATGAAGTTGCCTCCTCGCAGCAGAATACCCAGGCCTGAGGAATGGCGCTCGTTATTCCCTGACGGGGTTGATGGCCTGTGGGTCCATAAGCTTGACCATTTCCTGTAGCTGCTGAGATGCGGTATCCGACACTCTTGCATCAGCAGGAGGTCTGCTTTGATTTTGGCCAGGTAAGCCAATGTGGAAACACATCGCATAGTGTCTTTAATGCTTTGCACATTAATGCCGGCAGTTTTCAAAAACAATTTATAAGATTTTTTAAGATTATTCTAGTGACTGAAACTAGGACCAGGTGGATCCGTTGACTGAGATCCTTGATTGGAGTTGTTAACCTGGGCCAATCAGGGAATCCGGGCTGACACATAAACAGGAGATTCAGAGAGTCTCCTGATTTCAGGAGTCTCCTGGCTCCAGGCTGGCTGGTCACAGTCAGTGTACTGTGCACATTTTAAAAAATGGTGACTTAATGACAGGATACTGGTCTCTGTGCAGTTACTTCAAATTATCAAGTGTCCAATATCAGTTCTTCCATGGTCTTGTCAGTTGTTGAGCTCGTGCATCTCTGGTATGAGCGAATGCTGGCACCTTCACAGGGCTGAGGCAGCTGCCCTGTTCCTCCCTGAGGCCATTGCCCCAATCTGGTGTCATCAAGGCGAGGATGAAACCAGGAAGATCCAGTTCCGAGTCAGATAGAAGTACCTTTACACCTGTTCTGCATTTGCTCCACTTCCTTTTTGGAGCGTCGTTGCTCCCAATTGCCTGGAGTTGTAGTGGTTCCCAATGACTGGAAGTTGGATTTCACCAAGGCCCTTGCAACATCAGGTATTAGAGAATGCTACCCACCTCCATGCTGCTTGATCTTTTTTTTGTGGTCTGTGGCCAACCTTCCACTCATCTTTGTCAGAGGAGCTGCTCATGTAACCTTCACATAGCAGCCTCTTTCTGTTGTGATATTGGCCACTGGGGCCCCTCAAGGTTTTCATTTTTGATTTTATTTTCCACCCTTGTCTGTGCACGCCCCCACCAACTCCTTCGTTGCCTCCTCCTCCATTGAAACTGGCTTCTTGAGTGGAGGTATTTCATTGGCTGTGAGACTTTTTAATGCATTTACAGAATCCCTATTAGTCAATCATATTGCCGTGGATCTGGAGTCACATGTAGACCAGTCTAGGTAAAGATGACACTTTGTTTCCCTAAAGGTCATTATTGAATTAGAGGGGGCTTTTCCCCAACAATCGACAATGGTCATCATTAGACTCTGAATTCCAGATATTTATGGAATTCCAATCTGCCATGGCAGGATTCGAACCTGGTCACGAGAACATTACCTGTGTCCCTGGATTAATAGTCCAGCGATAATTCCGGTAGGCTGTTGTATCCCCATTTTAGAATGATTTAGGATATTCTGATATCATTAAAGTGTGTGACACAATGTAAGTTCTTTATTATTTGGACCAGAGATTTAAAACTCATCCAACCACAGCAAGATACAAAATTGAATATAATAAATCATTGGAATAGTGAACTGACACTAGATATAAAATATTCATGAGCGCTGCTGTATTGTTGTAAGAACCCACCCAGTTCACTACGTTCTTTCTTAGAAGGGAACATGCCTCTCTCCCAGAAAATCAAATCTTCACAAAAACCCCTATCTCAACTATATAATTGACTAATGCCCTCTAAAATTGCCTCTTTTGGCTTTCCATTTTCAAATCAACAGAAGATGACCAGTCATGTCACATTGTAGATGTTCCATCTCAAGGAAGTCCCTGTTAGCAACAAAAACAAAGTTGCTGGAAAAGCTCAGCAGGTCTGGCAGTATCTGTGGAGGAGAAAAGAGTTAACGTTTCGGGTCCAGTGACCCTTCCTCAGAACTAAGTCCATGTTAGCCTTGTGTACAAACTGAAAGTGTAACATTTATTTTTCTGATGCAAGAATTAATCTTCTGTGGCATTGCTGATTAAGATATTAAATGGAAAGGTGACAGGGTTTGGATAGAAATGGTGTAATAGGAGGCTGGTTGATGGGGACAGAGAGAATGAATGAATGAAAAGAGGTTGGGAACAGGATGGGAGAGGAATGGGATATGGAGTAATGAAGAAGTAAGCTTGTGGAGTAATAAAGGAATCAGGAGGAATGTGCTACTTGAGAAATGAATAATGGTGGATGCTGAAGAAACAGGGAGCCAAGAGAGCTTGCAAAAGTGAAGCAGATAAGGAAGCTACCACAGATGTCTCCACCATGTTCATATTTCCATCCAAATTGGAGGGACAAGGTGTTTACTTGCAGAAGTATTCGCTAGGTAAAGAGGATCAGTTCGTACTCCTGTCTGGGTCCTTATTAACTACTATGTTGAGGACAGCCTAATCAGCAAAGATATCACAATTGTTCACTGGGAAAAGGAGGGTGCTGACAACCTAAATCAGTCAGTGAAGAGGAGGAGAATGGAGATTTGTTGGGAAAACTGGGAAGAGAATGGTCACTGAATATGTTGATTGGGGAAAATATGCTCAGCTAGGGGTTGCTACAGCAATTTTTATTGAGTTACAGAGGGTTGGATCAGGAAACTGCATCCATTTCTGGCATTGAAAACCTTGATGTTGTCATGAAGAGTCAGGATTGTGTTAGGGTTGAAACTGCCATATTCACTGAACTAGGGTGAGAGGAAATTTTTGGTGGAGTGCTTACTACTTATGGATCCCATTTATGGGCAGATGGATTGAAAAAAAAATCAGAGCAGGCACTTGGAACTGGAGAATTACTTGGACCATTAGATGTGAAATTACACAGTTCTATCTAGCCAGATTTTCCACTGGTTACTTCATTGAGCAGAAAATTAGATGAGTTTAAATTAGATACAATGACATTCAGGTCTGTTTTTCTCCCCCTAAATCATGTAATTACAGTGTTGTAATGAATGACATTAGTTGGAGGAAAACATTCAGCATTCAGCAGCAAGAGACAAATTCGCGGGTGGAGTTTAGAAGGATTAGGGGCAATCTGTTATGAAATTTACAGAATACTGAGAGGTCTAGATAGAGTGGATGTGAAGAAGGGCACAGTCTCAGAGTGAAGGGACAACCTTTTAAAACTGAGATGAAGAGGAATTTCTTCAGTCAGAATCAGAGGAATGCATTGCCACAGAAGGCTGTGAAGGCTGAGTCATTGAGTGTATTTAAGACAGAGATAGACATGTTCTTAATCAAGGGGATCAAAGATTACAGGGAGAAGGCAGGAGAATGGGCTTGAGAAACACATCGTGTCAGGCAGAACAGACTTGACGGGCCAAATGGCCTAATTCTGCTCGTATCTTATGGTTTTACAAAAGGCACAGATACTCAGAGCTGGCAAAGTGACAGTCAGGAGGAGACAACATGTCTACTTGAAGACATAGGTGCAAAATAGAAGCAAATATATTGGGAGTAATCAAGACTGGAGCTTTGTAATGGTTGGGTGTGCAGTACAGTGAGAAATGCATAAGTTATCAGGACTGAAGGAGAAACCTTCAGCTTGTTTCTAAGGAAGAGTTCTATTTTTAAAAATCTTTTATGGCATTCCTGTTGTCAAAGCCTGTTTCAGTTCAACAGGGAAATCTAAGTTTAAATAATACAAGGGAAAAACGATAGGGAATATTCACCTGACCCACATTACTAAAAACTGATTAAAGTTGTGAGTGGAATGACTCCATATTAGCAATGCTTTTGGAGAGTTAAAAATGTTTCAATTAATTATTAATTGTCTTAAAGTGATTAAGGAATTTAAATTGTTCCACTCACAACAAGGACCAACAGTGAGCACTGCAATGGCTTGGATCAGGAGTTCGTACTGACTTGCTAGTAGAGGTGTTAGGCTGGGTGTCCTGAATCGTGAATCGGGTGGGGGGCAGCTTCAAGAATGGGCAGCACAACCTAAGTTACCCCTCAAAAGAGTGTGATATTCAGCTCCTGTTGCTTGAAAATCTGGATTGCAGACTGGGCAAGGACAGACTTCACAGCTCCTACTGACTGTTGAATCTGATACTGGAACTCCTGGAAATGAAATGCACCCTTCCTCAGAAAAGTGACACAATGCATAATGCAGCGCTGCTTGGCCTGAAGAAGTTAATGTAACTTGTTTATGGCACGACAGCACCACCTATCTTCAAGAACTGAATGTCATGAAATGATTTCTAGCAAAGGTAATGAAAGATGAGCAGGCAAATTTATGCAGGTCATAAAACAGGCTGAAAATGATCAGGAATTTAGTACTAACTATCTTTTTAGACTGTTGAAGTCCTGGCATCCACTCCCACTGGAGGCCATATGATCTGCAGGTTGGAGGATGTAGATGAGCTGGTCAGATGGGCTGATGATTGGCAATTGGAACCCAATCCAGAGAAATGTGAGGTGATGCATTTGGGCAGGACAAACCAGGCAAGTGAATATATGATGAATAGACATAGCCTGGGAAGCACTGAGAATCAGAGGGATCTTGGTGTGCACATCTGCTGGTCCCTTAAGGTAACAGGACTGGAAGATAACGTGGTTAAGAAAGTATATGGGATACTTTCCAATATAGCTGAGGCAGAGTATAAATAGTTATTTGGGCAAAAAATAGAGTATTGTGTGCACTTCTAGAATCCACGTGGGAGGGATTGCATTGGAGATGGTGCAGAGAATGTTGCCTGGGCTGAAAAGCTTTTCTTATGAAAAAAGATTGGATTGTCTGGGTTGTTTTGTTTGGAGCAGAGGATTCTGAGGGGGGACATGATTGAAATAAATAACATTATGAGGGACACAGATAGGATAAACAAAACAGATCATTCCCCCTTCGTAGAGGGATCAATGACGAGGGGTTGTAGATTTAAGGTAAAGGCCAGGAGGTTTAGTGGAGATGTTAGGAAAATTATTTTTCACCTATATAGTGGTGGAAATCAGGAACTCACTGTCTGAATGTGATAGAGGCAGAAGCCCTCATATCATCTAAGAAGTATTTAGATGTACACATGCAACTGTACAACATTCAGAGCTATGGGCCAAGTGCTGGAAAATGGGATTCAAATAGTTAGGTTTGTATCAGAGATAAAAGGTACTGCAGATGCTGGAGAATCCGAGATAACAAGCATGGGGCTGGATGAACACAGCAGGTCAAGCAGCATCATAGGAGCAGGAAAAACCTCTTTGTAGGTTATGTGGAACAATCCCTCTTCCAGACCCACACTAGCCCTAAACCACACCTCTTCCTCCGTTACATTGATGACTGCATCGGCGCCGCCTCGTGCTCCCACGAGGAGCTCGAACAGTTCATCCAATTCACCAACACCTTCCACCCCAACCTGAAGTTCACCTGGACCATCTCCAACACTTCTCTCTCCTTCCTGGACCTCTCTGTCTCCATCTCGGGCAACCACCTAGAGACAGATGTCCATTTCAAGCCCACTGACTCCCACAGCTACCTGGAATACACCTCCTCCCACCCACCCTCCTGCAAAAATGCCATCCCCTATTCCCAATTCCTTCGCCTCCGCCGCATCTGCTCCCAGGATGAGACATTCCAATCCCGCACATCTCAAATGTCCTCATTCTTCAAGGACCGCAACTTCCCCCCCACAGTGGTCGAGAACGCCCTCGACCGTATCTCCCGCATTTCCCGGAACACATCCCTCACGCCCCGTCCCCGCAACAATAACCAAAAAAGAATCCCCCTCGTCCTCACATACCACCCCACCAACCTCCGGATCCAACGCATCATCCTCCGACACTTCCGCCATCTGCAGTCAGACCCCACCACCAAAGACATCTTTCCCTCCCCACCCTTATCTGCCTTCCGGAGGGACCACTCCCTCCGCGACTCCCTTGTCCGTTTCACACTCCCCTCCATCCCCACCACACCCGGCACTTTTCTTTGTAACCGCAGGAAGTGCTACACCTGCCCCCACACCTCCTCCCTCACCCCAATCCCAGGCCCCTAGAAGACTTTCCACATCAGGCAGAGGTTCACCTGCACATCTGCCAATGTGATATACTGCATCCGCTGTACCCGTTGTGGCTTCCTCTACATCGGGGAAACCAAGCAGAGGCTTGGGGACCGCTTTGCAGAACACCTGCGCTCAGTTCGCAACAAACAACTGCACCTCCCAGTCGCGAACCATTTCAACTCCCCCTCCCATTCCTCAGATGACATGTCCATCCTTGGCCTCCTACAATGCCACAGTGATGCCACCCGAAGGCTGCAGGAACAGCAAATCATATTCAGCCTGGGAACCCTGCAGCCCAATGGCATCATCCCGCCCCCTTGACCTGTCCGTCCTCCCTGGACTGACCTATCTCCTCCCTACCCCCCTACCTACACTCACCTTTACTGGCTCCATCCCCGCCTCTTCGACTTGTCTGCCTCCTCTCCACCTATCCTCTCCTCTATCCATCTTCTATCCGCCTCCCCCTCTCTCCCTATTTATTTCAGAACCCTCTTCCCCTCCCCCATTTCTGATGAAGGGTTTAGGCCCGAAACGTCAAGTTTTCCTGCTCCTATGATGCTGCTTGACCTGCTGTGTTCATCTAGCCCCATGCTTGTTATTTCAAATAGTTAGGTGGTTGTTTTGACTGGCACAGACTCAATGGGATGAAAGACCTTTTTTTGTGCTTTAGACTTCTACGACTGTATTGACCAGCTGCCAAAGTCTAGCAGCTTCAATGTCTTCCTTTTTCTGTGGATCAGATCGATGAATTGATCCAGTGCAGAGACTTCAAGGACATAATCATCCATCCCCCTCGGTCTTTCTGGAGTGACAAAAAACGCATTAAAGAAGCTTATAGTTTAAAAAAAAGATTTAGCTAACTGTGTATTTTCCATGGAATATAGATTGTTATTCTGCGATTGAAATAATAAGGGGAAGGATTGGTTCACGTACAATGTTAACCCACGTCGTATGTTGCCTGCTTTAAATGTCACTTTGAATCGCTGTAGTGTAACCAACCCTGGTATTGCAGTCCAATGTAATCTTCCTCAAAAATTCTCTCTCCAAACAACTGGAGTTGGGAATGGCAACATTTATAATTGTACTGCTTTTTTCACAGTTTGTGAATGTATTGAAAAGATTTTGCAGCCTCCTTTTACAGAAATGCTGTACAGTTGAATCAAATCCCATACACTTATGTTAAAGAGAGAGAGTTAACCATCCATCTCAATCCATCTGTCTGTAAATTGCTCCTCAAAATCCATCTCTTCAGCAAAGCTTTCAGTCTGTTCTCTTAACCCTGATTCCTGGCATGGCAGGACTGACTTATGAAAAGAGACTGAATCAGTTCAGACTGTATTCGCTGGAATTTAGAACAATGAGGGAGGGATCTCCTAGAAACCTGTAAAATTCAAACAAGACTTAGACAGGGTAAATTTAGGGATTACAGAACCAGGGTTATCTAAGGATATTGGGTAGGCCGTTTAGTTAGGGCTGAGATAAGGAGAAATTTCCTCACCGATAGAGTGGTGAGCCTGTGGAATTCCCTGCCACAAAAGCGGCTCAGGCCAAAACATTAAATATTTTCAAGAAGGCATAGGATCTACTTCTTCGTGCTAAATGATCAAAGGGTTTGAGAGAAAGCAGGAACAAAATGCTGAGCTGGATGATCAGTCATGATCATATTTAATGGAGGAGCAGGCTCAAAGAGCCAAATGGCGTACTCCTGTTCGTATATTATATGTTTTTTTATTTTTTATAGGTCGACATTGATTTCCTTTGTCTTCTTTTTTCCAGAATCAGGGTGCTACATTTTGTTATGCTAGGGCCATGAACAGTGCTTTATTGACAAATGTCACTCCCCACTTCACCTAAGCTGAGATGCACGTGCCACAGCCGATGGCATATCAGTTTCTTCCAAAACTTTGTGGTTTTCCATGCATGTGAGTACTCGTAGTTTCATGTATACTTATCCAGGCATGCATAGGACTACTTTGAGCTTTGGAGAAAATTGCACCCCATTTCATAGGTGTGTAGTTCACGAGCTGTCATTCTTTTCCTAGTGACACAACATTGCACTGCTGCTGAACTGTGTATTTCGAGGATTTCAATGCATATGATGCACAGCTGTGAATAAGTTACTCTGTGATACAATTTTCCTGCTAAATAGGGGAAATTCAGGCAAAAGTATCATGACAAGGCAGAAATTTTATTATCATATTGTATTGGATAGGGACACAACAGTCAGTTCAATTTCACTTCTAATTTAAAGAAAATCTGTTTGGGGATAAGCAGCAGTTTTATACTGAGCCCGTATAACTAGTAAGAATGATCAGTTTTTAGAGAAAGCATATATAATCATTTGAAGGATAAAGGAATTGTGGACTGGCATATAACCTAACGTTACCCTTGCTAGTTTTCCTACATTTCAGCAATGTTCACATCTTAAAATAGGCTTTTACTAGTTTTTTTTTTGACCTGCATTTCTGGGGAATTTAAGTCAGCTGAATTTTTATAAGTGAAAGTATAAACTTGGAGGTGGAACAATTTCCGTGTCGAGAACCTGCTCACTGCCTCAGTGCATCCAGTGGCTTAATGTTTGCAGCATTCAAAAAAAAGCAGGCTGCCTTGTTTGTCATCCAGTTAGGAATGGTGAGCAGTTTGAACTTGGGAGAGGACTAATCAGGGTGGGCAACGGGCCCTCTTTCAAGACTCTTTGCTTCCGAGGTAATTCGAACAGGATAGGGCCATGCAAGATGAAGCCAGGATACTAATTGTTGAATCGGAAGTCAGTCCTTCAAATTTTACATCTCTCTGGTGAGTCTCCTCCAGGCAAAACACACATCTTCAGACCTTTGAAGGAAAATGACCCAAGACTTGTCAATTTGGTCCATTAAAGTGAACATTAAAACATAGAAAATAGGAACAGGAGTAGGCCATTCAACCATTCAAGCCTGCTCTGCCATTACATCTGATCAAGGCTGATCATCCAACTCCGTACCCTGCTTTCTTTCCATACCTTTTGATCGTGGTAACCCTAAACTATGTCTAACTCCTTCTCTAAAACAGTTAATGTTTTGGCCTCAACAATTTTATAGTTCCACAGGTTCATCACTCTCCCTGGATGAGGAAATTTCTCCTCATCTCAATCCTAAATGGCCTACCCACGTCCTTAAAATGAGCAATCTCTTGGTGCTCTGACCTCTGGTGTTATTTTGCTTTAGATGAGTAGATGAACCCAGCACAAAGAATTTGATTTGATTCAAGGAGGGCCTACTAATTTGTCACTTGATAGTACAGAACCTGTATGTTGCTAAGAGAGACCATTTTTTGAATGCACTTTTGCTGTGCATTCATCAACAAATGCAAGAATGCCAAATTTCAAAGGATCACACCAGTTTATACTATGGGGGTAAAGGGTTTAACTTTGGCTGAGACATTGCCATGAGAAAGCAATGAGGAACTATTGCGCACCCCACCCCACCCAACCCAGCCAAGCTCCTGGGTAATTCAAAAAATAGGTGCAAGACTTGAACCTATCATTGTTTTTCTGCAGAGTACTGGATCTTGATATGAATGTATGGTGCTTCTAGTAAATGTAAATGAACCATATTATAAGCTTGATTGATTACCTGAAATAACTTGTTCATGCAGCTATAAGTGCATTCAGCAATATTCAGCAAACGTTGTCCAAACGCAGAATCACATTTAAGAGTAGACGGTTTGTTTTGGGCTTTGCAAGCATGGACTGGTTGAGCACTTTTGTACTCTGCCTATTACAAACCTGAAAAAACATAGCGTTTTGTTTCAATGCCTGCTTCAATTTGTTTGTTTCAATTTCCCAGTAATTACCCACATCCAATTCCTGGTACTACCAATCACGTAGCCGTCATTTCCCTGAAGCTATCTCCAGAAAAATCGCAGGAAAGTGGGCAGTTGTCTGAGGTGAATCTGACATTACCTGCTTCCAAAATCACCTCTGGCTGTTGGGGAAATTCCTCCCACCCTCATTTTCTCTCCTGATTTTTTTTCCCCTATTTTCCTGCTAAAAATAAACTCAAACATGGGAGAGCAAACAAAAAAGTTTTTAAAATGATAACAAGAAATCAGTTTATAGTTTATTCAGAAAATAATTGACCATCTGTTTGTTTAAACATACTTCTTTCATGCTGGGGATTGCAGGGAGAGAAATAGAACCTTAGGTTTAAATGAAGAGCTCTAACTTGGTTTTTGTATGGGTCTTTAGTTTTAGTGAACTGTTACTAAAAGTAAGCTGTAGTTTCCAATTTACTTGCCTTTATGTTTGATTCTGTCAGTGTTTTTTTAAACAGAATTCATGAATCAAAAGAAACTTGCTAGTCCAATTTATGAGTGAGCATAACATTGACTCTGAGATAGTGAGAACTGCCGATGCTAGAGTCAGAGATAACACAGTTTGGAGCTGGAGGAACACAGCAGGCCAGACAGCATCAGAGGAGCAGGAAAGCTGATATTTTGGGTGGGGACTGACTCTGCTTTACTTGTGTTGTCCTTTATTGGACTTGAAAAGACCATTTAAAATTGTTTTCTGCATAATCTTCTGAATTTCTCTATAGTCTGCTGAAGTGAACACAATCATTTCAAGTTGATTGAGCATTAGCCATACCAAGCAACTTATTCCACAAAACTATAGTGTCAGTATAAACAGAAGCTTTCTCCTACTGATACTACGATTGCAGTGCAAATATGGGCATGCAGTTTGCTGGGACAGCTTTGAATTCAATAAGCAGTCGGCTATATTTTTCAGTACTGATTTAAAATGACTCATCACTGGTAAAATTTTGTTCATTTGCTTATTTATCAATAGATTCCTGATGGCATCATTCAGAAAATGATGCTGTTCCAAATTGGGCAGTCAATTTTTTTCCTTCGTACAGAAGGTCTTGAAATTATGTTGTGAACAAATGCCAGATGTTTAAGTGCAGTTCCTTTGGCTACTATTTAAATTTGGAGGCATATTGTCTCAATAATTCTGGATAACGTAAACTGAGGAATTAACGTAGGAACAGTTCAGCACTGTGAATGGTTGACTTGAATTTTCTGGTTGGTTGTCCCAAGATGTGCTGAATGGCTTTTCTCATCTTGTGACCCCTTCCAGTTGTCATTTGTCATGCATGAACCAACATGGATTTGTCAGCTAAGCAGTTGGGAGAGAGAACATCTGATGCTCTGTGAAAACCATTTTCAACCATATGGCATTGACAGTAAGGAGCAGAAAACAAAGCTGATTTCTTTTTCTTATTCTCTTCACTAACTGAACAGTACTTAGGCTAGAGATAGTAGGAACTGCAGATGCTGGAGAATCTGAGATAACAAGGTGTAGACCTGGATGAACACGGCAGGCCCAGCAGCATCAGAGGAGCAGGAAAGCTGACGTTTCAGGCCTAGACCCTTCTTCAGAAATGGGCATTTCTAAAAAAGGGTCTGGGCCCAAAACGTCAGCTTTCCTGCTCCTCTGATGCTGCTCAGCCTGCAGTGTTCATCCAGCTCTACACCTTGTTATCTCAGTACTTAGGCGAATTGACATTCCTCTATTTACTGGACTAGCCATTGGAAGGGATGTAGAGGTGGATGAACACAGCAGGCCAAGCCGCATCAGAGGAGCAGGAAGGCTGACGTTTTGGGCCTAGACCCTTCTTCAGAAAATGCAGGGTTACAGGAATAGGGTAGGGATTGGGTCAGGGTGGGGTGCTGTTCAGAGGGTTGGTGCGGACTCAATGGGGCGAATGGCCTGCTTCCACACTGTCGTGATTCTATGTGGTAAGGGGGGAAATTTTTAAAAAATAGACTTCGAAGTCAGTGAAGTAACAAAGAAGACATCCAATGTTCTCTCCAACCTTTATATCATGCATAGCCTATCCATTTAAAGGATCAGTTTCTTTAAACATTTTTGTCTGGTTGCAAATGTGTGGTGTTCAGAGTGACAATTTTAAGTGACCTGTGCTATACCTTCAGGTTGTTGCACAGCCATGCACACTTGTAGCCTAATAGGAACATCGAAGGTAACCTACGAACAGCGCATCTTTGCCGCTGAAAAGCGTGGAATCATGACTTGCATTACATGTAGTTCTGCTATGAAGCCTGTTTCATTAACAAAAATTAGCTGTAATGCGACTGAATAGTTGATGCTGTTCTGATAACACGAACTTTCTGGTGTACTAATCTAGCAATTTTCTATAGCGATTTCCCTACAACGTGATTTTCTATAGCATGAGGTCATGCGAGAATGCAACTGTCAGGTTATAGGAGAACTACCTGTACTTGCCATGGGGTGAGTGACCTGGTGTTTGCAGTCAACAGCCGTGTGTGCGCATGTCATTGAGTTTTACAATGATATGTCAGTTTTAAAGAAGGAAGCCATTTTCTGCACACTGTGTCCATGCTACCTCTTTGAATGCACTATTAAATAAACCCCACTCCTTTGCTCTTTTCCTGTAGCCCTGCAGAATTAGTTTCCCCCTCAAGTATTCATCCAGTTCCTTTTTGGAAACAACTTCAGAATCTTGTTTCCATCATCCTCTCGGGCAGTGTTTTCCATATGATGGCAAATTAGCGCATCATCAAAGATTCTCCCAGTTTTACCACTAGTTTCTTTATCAAGACTTCTCTGTATTTCTCACCCAATAATTTTACAGATGCTTAATCTGACATGTCACATGGCCTTTCTGATTTGTGTTTGTCTAATGAAATCACCCAGGGAGACACCGCGATTTCTGCCAAAATCTCATGAAGGGGAGGTGGAAGATGATATTTCCTACCAAACCCCCATCTGTCCTCATTGGCTGTTCTTGCGTACCCACTTTCCACCATGAGTCATTGGGAAATAATTAGGAAAAAAGACCTGAATCATTTGTCTTGCTTCCTCTTCCTCTGTCTTGCTGAGTGAAGTCAATTGCAGTGCCCTCCCTGCTCCCTCAGCCAAAATTCGCTCACGTTGCACATGCAGAGATCATAATGTCTGACTTAATATTTGACAGATGATGTAGTCATACTTGATTTGTTAATCCAGCAGGACCACTGTGTACCATTTGACACTCCTGTACAAAGGCTTGTATGAAACTCATCAGACTATATCATCAACTGGCTGTGGCTAAACCGGAAAATCCTTTTAAAGCCAGAGGCTAACTAATGTGGTAGTTATGTGGTTTTATTTTCCATTGTACAGTATCAAATTACCATTTAAATGCAGACGGTTCATGATGTAATATGTGGAATTGAAGTACAGTTTCAGCTGAGGCAGAATTAGCAACAAAATATTCCTGAATGCAGCCTGCTCAGAAGAGCTCCAGGCGTAGAGTAAGCAATGGCAAGCATTGACTGAGCAACCTCCCAAAATAACATAGAACATAGAATAGTACAGCACAGTACAGGCCCTTCGTCCCACGATGTTGTGCCGGACTTTTACCCTAAACCTAAAGCCTATCTAACCTCCACCCCTACCTTATACTATCATCCATATGCCTATCTAATAACCGCTTAAATGCCCCTAATGAGGCCGACTCCACTACCCTCTCCGGCAATGCATTCCACGCCCCTACCACTCTCTGAGTAAAGAACCTACCTCTGATGTCTCCCCGATATCTACCTCCTTTAACTTTAAACTATGCCCCCTCGTAATAGCTACCTCCACCCTAGGAAAAAGTCTTTGGCTGTCCATTCTATACCTCTGATCATTTTGTACACCTCTATCAAGTTACCTTTCATCCTTTGTCGTTCTGAAGAGAAAAGCCCTAGCTCTCTCAACCTTTCCTCGTAAGACCTTCCCTCCATTCCAGACAACATCCTGGTAAATCTCCTCTGCACCTTTTCCAATGCTTCCACATCTTTCCTGTAATGAGGCAACCAGAACTGGACGCAGTACTCCAGATGTGGCCGAACCAGGGTTTTGTATAGCTGGAGCATAACCTCACGGCTCTTGAACTCAATCCCTCATTTAATAAAAGCTAACACACCATACGCCTTCTTAACAACTCTATCCACCTGGGTAGCAGCTTTCAGGGAACTGTGGACATGAACCCCAAGATCCCTCTGCTCCTCCACGCTGCCAAGAATCTTTCCATTAACCCTGTATTCTGCTTTCAGGTTTGTCCTTCCAAAATGAATCTCCTCATACTTTTCAGGGTTAAACTCCATCTACCTCTTCTCAGCCCAGCTCTGCATCCTATCAATGTCCCTTTGTAACTGAGGACAGCCGTCCGCACTATCCACAACTCGACCCACCTTCGTATCGTCCGCCAACTTACTAATCCACCCTTCCACTCCTACATCCAAATCATTTACAAAAATCACAAATAGAAGAGGACCCAGAACAGATCCTTGTGGTACACCACTCGTAACTGAGCACCATGTTGAATATTTTCCTCTGACTACCACCCTTTGTCTTCTAAGGGTGAGTCAATTCTGAATCCAATATGCCACATTTCCCCCTATCCCATGCCTCCTTACCTTCTGCATGAGCCTACCATGGGGAATCTTATCAAACGCCTTACTTAAATCCACGTATACCACATCCACTGCTCTACCTTCATCCATGTGTTTGGTCACCTCTTCAAAGAATTCAATAAGGTTTGTCAGGCATGATCCACCCCTAACAAATCCATACTGACTATCATGAATCAAACTGTGCCTTTCCAAGTGATCATAAATCCTATCTCTCAGAGCCCTTTCCAAAAATTTACCCACCACTGACGTAAGACTGACTGGCCTGTAATTTCCGCGGTTATCCCTATTCCCTTTTTTGAACAAGGGATTGACGTTTGCCTCTCTCCAATCTTCCAGCACTTTACCCGTAGACAATGAGGATGAAAAGATCAACGCTAAACGGCCCTGCGATCTCTTCCCTTGCTTCCCATTGAATCCTTGGATAAATCCGATCAGGCCCGGGGGACTTCTCTATCTTCACGTTTCTCAAAATTCCTTGTACATCTTCCTTACTAACATTGACTTTCTCTAGCCTACCAGCCTGTTTCACACTGTCCTCCTCTGCAACTAGGTCCCTCTCAGTTGTGAATACCGAAGAAGCGTATTCATTAATGATCTCTCCTATCTCTTAAGGCTCTGTGCGCAAATTCCCTTTACAATCCTTGATTGGCCCTATCCTTTCTCTGGTCATTCTCTTGTTCTTCATGTACGTGTAAAAAGCCTTGGAGTTTTCCTTGATCCTATCTGCCAAGGTTTTCTCATGCCCCTTTATAGCTGTCCTAAGCCCTTTCTTCAGCCCCTCCCTGGCTAACTCGTATCCCTCTAGAACCTTTTCCGTTCCGTGTTTACTAAACCTTATATAAGCATCCTTCTTCCTCTTAACCAGTCATCCAACCTCTCTTGAGAACCAAGGCTCCCTCACTCGACCGCATCTTCCCTGCCTGCTAGGGACTAACATATCGAGCACACGCAGTATGCATTCCTTAAACAATCTCCACATTTCAATAGGGGTCCTCCCTGACAGCATCTGTTCCCATTTTATGTTACCCAGTTCTTGCCTAACAGAATTGTAATTACCCTTCTTCTCAATTATAAACATTACTTTGCTGTATGTACCTATCCTTTTCCACGACTATTGTAAAAGTAGCAGAGTTATGATCACTACCACCAAAATGCTCTCCTACGAACAGGTCTAACACTTGGCCTGATTCATTGCCAAGGACCAAATCCAAAGTGGCCTCTCCTTGTGTTGGTCTATCTACATACTGTGTCAGGAATCCTTCCTAAATGCACTGGACAAAATCCGCTCCATCTAAACTACTACAACTAAAAAGTATCCAATCAATATTTGGAAAGTTGAAGTCACCCATGACTACAACCCTGTTACTTCTGCACCTTTCCAGTATCTGCCTCCCAATCCGCTCCTCCACTTCTCTGCAACTATTAGGGGGTTTGTAAAAAAACCCCAACAAAGTGACTGCTCCTTTCTTGTTCCTGACCTGACCCCACACTGAATCTTTAGACATATCATTCTCGAACTGCCTTTCAGTAGCTGCTATACTAGCCCTGACTAGCAATGCCACGTCCCCGCTTCTTTTACCACCCTCCCTATTTCTTTTAAAGCATCTAAATCCCGGAACTTCCAACAACCATTCCTGTACCTGAGTTACCCAAGTTTCTGTAATGGCTACAATATCGTAATTCCAAGCACTGACCCATGCTGTAAGTTCATCCGCCTTATTTCTGATACTTCTAGCATTGAAGTATACACACCTCAAACCATCTGTGTCCAGAATTACGCTCCATCGACCGCATTTCTTTATTAACAACCTCACTCCCTGTAGTGTCTGTTGGAAGGCTGAATACCTCATCCTCTAAATTAAAAATTCCCCACCCCCTGCCAATCTAGTTTAAACTATCCCTTATAGCTCGAGCAAACCTCCCTCCCGGGATATCTGTGCCATTCCGGTTCAGGTGCAACCCGTCCTTACTGTACAGGTCCCACCTTCCCCAGAATGTGCTCCAATTATCCACACAATGGAAGCCCACCCTCCCACAACAACCCTGTAGTGTTTAGCTGCACTCTCTCCCTGTTTCTTACCTCGTTATCACGTGGCTCTGGTCGTAATCCAGAGATAACTACCCTGTTTGTCCTGGACTTCAGCTTCCAACCGAACTCCCTGTACTTGTTTTTCACATTCTGTGTCCTTTTTCTCCCTATGTCATTGGTACCAACGTGTACCATGACTGCTGGTTGCTCACCCTCCCCCTTAAGGATCTTGAAGACACGATCCGAGACATCACGGACCCTGGCACCCAGGAGGCAACATACCATCCGTTCATCTCGTTCGCGTCCACGGAACAGCCTGTCTGTGCCTCTTACTATTGAATCCCCCACTACAATTGCTCTCCTATTCTACCCCCTTCCCTTCTGTGCCACAGGGCCAGGCTCAGTGCCAGAGACCTGTCTGCTACGGCCTTCCCCTGGTAGGTTCCACACCCCCTCCACCCCCACTACCTCCTACCTCCCCCCCCCCACGGCGAATGGTATACTTATTATTGAAGGGAACAGCCACAGGGGATCTCTGCACTGTCTGCCTATTCCCTTTCCCCCTCCTGATAGTCACCCAGCTACCTTTTTCCTGTACCTTGGGTATGACCACCTCCTTATAACTCCTCTCTCTGACCCCCTCAGCCTCCCAAATGATCCAGAGTTTATCTGCCCCCAGTTCCCTCATGTGGTTTGTGAGGAGCTGGAGTTGGGTGCACTTCTCACAGGTGAAGTCAGAGGGGACACCAGCAGTGACCCTTACCTCCCAAATCCTGCACGAGGGGCATGCAACTGCCGTAGCTTCCATTCCCGCTACTTTTGATTTCCAGAAGAATAAAAAAAAGCCTTATCTTACCGACCCTCCACATAGTTTTTTTTTGGTTAGAGGAGGAGGATGGGTGGGAGACACTACACATTCAGTAGGATTTCAACCATTAGCTTTTCAGCCCAACGGTGTTCAGTGATGGGAGTGAACAGTCTCTGTGACATCATTTCCCAACAAATAAAACTACTATAGCTTATTTCTTTTGAACTCACAATGCCTTCATAAATTGACAATGCATCTATCTCACTCTGAATACTCATCATAGTGTTTGTGAAATGTCGCTAATATGATTTTTGAGGCCTTAGATGATCAAGTGCTTTCATATGTGATATACATGTGATTTCTACATTGTAATCTTCTGTAGTACTTTGTAACCCATTGTCTTCACCCTTGTATCTTTGAGGGTATTGCTTGCCTCTGGCTGGGTTCTAACCCTTTCATGATCTAACAGTGCAATATTTCTTACTTTATCAGAGCACTGTTCTGCAGGCAACCCCATTGAAATCCAGATGGAAAAAGTGTTTCACTTTTTTAAAAGTTCAATTATTTATCCTTGAATAAATAGGCAGTCAAAAGAATGACTATTTTTCCTGCTAATTGTTTTAATAATTGTGAAGTGAAGCCCCCCCCACCCCCACCATGAATGGCTATCCTGCCACTATAAATGATGAAAATAGCCTTAGGGACTTGTGCATTATGGTTTACATTCATAGGAGTGTCCTGTCATGGTTGACAATTTGCTGAGTTGCAGGACTGAAACATGAAGCTGATTTTGTTTCTACCTCAATCTTGTATCACTGATAGCGGTAATGATCCATTAGATAGGTTTAACTCTTTCAAACCTAATTCAATAAATAAAAATTAATCATGTTACAAGCCCTTAAAACTCTTTAAAATTATAAATGCAGTGCAGTGCATTCTGTAGACTTTATGTAATTCTTCATCCAAATGGTCGAACTCTTCAAATTCAGACCACTGTGCCTTAGTCCTTTTTGCACTCATGATCAAGTCAAGTGGCACAGAAAGAAGCCATCTGGTCCATTGCAATTGTGCTGACTTCTTTAAAAGGGCTTTCCAACTTACTTCCTTGTTCTTTCTCCATTAGCTGCAAATCATGTAGGCTGTAGATTTGTTTCTTTAGAACAGAAGAGAATGAGGGCATATCTAACCTAATGGAAAAAAATAAGTGACCAGATGTAGTGGATAGGAGGGACCTACTAATCAGCTAAAATTAACGAGCAATTATAGTTCTTTATACATGACAAAATTTATGTTAAGTATATGTGGCTCAGCACGGTAGCTCAGTGGCTAGCACTGCTGCCTCACAGCACCAGGAATCTGTGTTCGATTCCAGCTTCGGGGAACTGTTGGTGTGGAGTTTGCACATTCTCCCCGTGTCTGCGTGGGTTTCCTCCGGGTGCTCCGGTTTCCTCCCACAGTCCAAAGATGCGCAGGTTAGGTGAATTGGCCGTGCTAAATTGCCCATAGTGTTCAGGGATGTGTACATTAGGTGGGTTATATGGGTCTGGGTGGGATGTTCCAAGGATCAGTGTGGACTTGTTGGGCCAAAGGGCCTGTTTCCACACTGTAGGGATTCTATGAATGATGACAGAAACTTAAACAAACCCATATAGGGTAGATATAATGGAGGCAAAAAATGCTTGGTATAAATTGGATAAATGGAAAATCATCAGTACTCTGTTACTTGGGGTATGTCATTATGAGGGGAAATATGCACGACTCTATGACTTCATTCCCAGACAGCGAAAGATTTGCAAAATACTTTTTCATAAGAAACTGAAACTTAAAAGCTTCCCATAGACAACTGACAGAGAATTACATGTTAAATCAACAGTAAAATTTGGCAGAGTCATTGATATGCATGACCTGTGAGCACTAAAAATTGGCATCAAATAAATTTCAGTTATTCATTAATTTTGTTCAATCTTATGCTCCAGACTCTTTGCTTTTGTGTAGGGCTGTTGTCTCAGGAATAGTATTTATTGCCCAGTATGCTGTTGCTTTGTTAAAATAAAAATCAGAACACAGTTGAACAGTAGGAGGTCTGTGCTTATTTGCCATGAGCATTCAAATCTTTAGTCTGTGGATAGCCAAAGAGCTGCACTTTGTGTGTTTCTTACAATCTTTCCTTTTACCTTTTTTAGAATTCATGTTAGAGTGAAAAACCCAAGTTCTGACTCAGTTTAGTCAAAATTGAGTCTTAGCCAAGTTCCAGGTACTCATCCCTAATGGTTCTGAATCCATGGGGTTAATCAGTTTCATGGTTTTGAAATTATTTCACTGCATTACTTGTTCATGGTCAATTCAGAGAAAAAACTTATTGGACTCAGTTTCTGAATAACAGGGTCAGACACTGTAATCCAGCCATTCCCAAACATGCTTGTTATCTCGGATTCTCCAGCATCTGCAGTACCTTTTATCTCTCCCAAACTCCTTTTGTTCTTTTTCGTCAGCCTTAAAGACCAGAATTAAATAAAAATGACATGCCAGCCACCATTACTAAATGACAAGCTTTTCTTTTTACAGTGTCTTTTTACAAGTTTAACTGCACACATAAGCAACAGAGTTCAAAATTTTTCCGTTATCTGTGACAGATCTTGCCAAACTACCACATCATTGAAATTTAAACGGGTGATACCAGTAGCGTGTGACTTGAGTGTGAACAAAGGTTGTTGCTTTGAGATGTTGCCAGTGAATAGCCAAGGTGAAAGACCACACAATGCTTGTGAGCTACATATAGAAGTCACCACTTTTCTATTTTCTCTCTATTTTCCCTAAAGCCTGTTGTTTTGTGTGATTGATCTTGTGAAAACCGACATTTCCCTGTTCCAGCATGTTTTCACACAACATTTGGATTTGTGAATGTATCGAGGTTTTGTGCTTGGTTAGACAAAATTACCAATCTCACACCAGAACTGATAAATGAACTTCGGTTTGTTTGAAGATTTGCTGGAGTTGCTCCACAGACAGATTTGTTAGATAAGTTGAGCAACTTTTCGTACAGCAAGTTAAACTGACAATAGCTATTTATGACTGTCTACATCCTGGTTGCCCGCACGTTTTATGTTCCCTTTAAAGTAATATGACAACATATTGTGCCAGTGAATTCCTTGTCAAGAGTCCATTTTCATGTTGTATCTTTAATTACTTTCTGAAAAGAGTCAGGTTACGTTCTTCATTCCCCAATAGCACACAGCCGTGAATGGTACAGAAAGATACTCGGGACCGTTTACTGGGCATACTTTCTAAACCAGCTGCTTCATCACTTGGTTAACGAAACTAGCAGTGAATGGCTAGCTTCTGAAGAAGAGTGTTACCAGACTCTAATTGTTAACTCAGTTTCTCTCCACAGATGCTGCTAGACCTGCTGAGTTTCTCTGTAATTATTTTAGGTTAATAACATCGTGGGTGCATGTCGTTGAAACAAATTTGCTGGCTAGCCCTGTGAAAATCAAAAAAAATCTTACTGTCTGAATGGCTGTTGAGAGAACTGTTAAAATGAACCTTTTCAATAGATAGACCACTGCTCTAGCTGAGTGGGAATCAGATGTAACTTATGTAATATATAAGTAACTACAGGTTTTTGTCAGTTCTCATCAAAGATAAATAAGTCACAAGATCGTGTGATAATTACAGGTCAAGAAGGCCACTCTATCCATTTACATCTCACACCACCTCATCGTTTCCAAATATCTTCTTTTGTCATTCAACTGTTTTGTTTTCATGATTTTATCTGGATTCTAAATTTGCCTTTCAAAATACTGTGAATGCTGAAAATCCAAAATAAAGTTGGAAATACTCAGCCGATCAGGACAACAACTATGGAAAGAGAAAGAGTTATGTTTTCAAGTTGAGATGAAAAATCATTGTGACTTGCAGTATTAATTCTGTTTAGCTGCACAAAAGTTGAGCAGCACTTTTTGCTTTTGTTTTTATCTTACTGAGATCTCAGATATCTGTAAGAATAATAGGGTTGTAATAGCAGGGGTTTGTAAGTTCGACTGGGAGTGCCATAGTGTTAAGGGCTTGGACAGGGAGGAATTTGTTAAATGTGTTCAAGAAAATTTTCTTTGTCAATAAACGGTTATACCTACTAGAGAATGAACAAAACTCGATCTTCTCCTGGAAAATAAGACAGGGCAAGTGACTGAGGTATTAGTGGGGGAGCACTTTGGGACCAGTGACCATAATTCAATTAGTTTTAAAACAGTTATGGAAAAGGATAGACCTTGTATAAAAGTAATATTTCTAAATTGGAGCAAGGCCAATTTTGATGGTATCAGACAGGAACTTGGAAAAGTTGATTGGGAGAAGCTACTTGCAGGTATAGAGATAACTGGCAAGTGGGAGGCTTTCAAAAATAAGATGAGAGTTCAGAGACAGTATGTTCTTGTTGGTGTGAAGAGCAAGGCTGGTAGGTGCAGGGAACGCTTGATGACTAGGAATGTTGAGCCTCTGGTCAAGAAAAGGAAGGAGGCTAATGTCAGTATTTCTATGCCCGACAGATTCATTTAAAATCACTATATGGATTTAGTTTATTCATGTGGTTTACTATTTTATACCTTTTTTTTGTATAGGATCATCCCTTTCAAGATTAATGAGCTTATGTTTCTTCTTCATAACTCAGACTATGGGATTAAACCTTCTAAAGGATTTCTCTGTTCTGTTCCCAGTGCTGGAATGTCTCCCATATGTCTCAATAAGCAGAAGTAGGCACAATACAAAGCACAGTCTTACTGGAGCTCTTTGTAGTTTGCTCATAATGTTGATGTATGCAAAGAAAGATGGGAGCAGAAATTCACAGCACAATAATCATTTTTTGAGAGTGTAAATGTGCAGTTAGTATACTGAATAACACGTCTTTAAAGAGCAGGCTTTTTAAAATGCACTAATTGCGAAGTTGGTGGCATATTTTTATTTCTCTTGTTTTTGTTGATGCTACAAACTATCACTGGTTTCAGGGCAGGAAGTTCAAACCTAATAAGTATTTTACGTAACTGCACCCAAGGCAAATACTTGGTTTTAGCCAAACGTTGTCAAGACCTTACGCACAGGACTGAAGGGATATGTGCCAAATAATTCAGCCTGGGGTAGCTTTGTGCTTAATTACACTTAAGGGCTGACAGTTGTTTCAAAGGAGCTTGCAGGCACCTCTTGGCCTGCAATGCTACACAACATTGGCACAGGAAGGCTGAATACTGTGAATATTTTGCTATTCCTTTTAATATAATCCTTAACCTTTTCTTTCATATTCATTTGCTCTTGGGATGTGCTCTGGCAAGGTGAACAATTACTACCCGTCCTTAATTATCTTTTAGAATTGCTCTGCCGAATTAACTTGTACAAAAACAGATCCTGCACACAAGCTTTTGGAAGAAAAAGTTCCCAATTATTGAAATAGGGGAAATTGAATAAAATCAAGAACTTCCTTAGCTCACAGCCCCATTCAAAATGGGGCAAGGTGAAGAGGGATATATCCAGGCTGCTCATGCAGAGTTTATACTGTTGTATTGTCACCAGAGTTCTGGAAGTTGGTTGCCCATAATGTCTCTTAAGAACCCTGCATAGATTTGAATGGAAGAAGAAGCAATTACCACTTGCAAGGTGCGCTAAAAATGTGCATTGTTCAGCTAATAAAGTGTGCTTTAAAAAAAAGGCTGTGTAAAACTGCCATTATTCACACTTCATGTTGATTTTTTAATAGTTCCAGCATTATGAATTTTTGTTCAGTATTTATTCATGTATATTTTCTCTAATTTTCAGTCCTTCCCATCTCTTCTCAAAACTCCAGGTAATCTTTGGTGTTCATTTTGGAGTTATCATGTATGTTCCCAGATGGCCACCATGTTTGAGTGGGTCTCAACTGACCACAGACAAACCTCAACAAAGTGAACTGCCAGGTGTGCACAGACTTTGAGAAGGCATAATTGGATAGAGATCAGGAGCAGCTCACCTGGCCTGAAGATTACTGACCACATTTTTTTAAATTAGATGTTTTGTTAAGATAATTTTGGGAACGCAGGGGTTCGGAGAGGCTTGGGTTAGCAAATATAAAAAAAGAGTTAACCCATTTAATTCCTGGCTATGGTTTTCATTTGCTACTTGAAGCCAGTTTATGCAGCAAAATAAATGTCAGGAGTACCTTTCAAATCTCAACATTTTAAGATACTCTCCTCCTTCATTAGATTGTGCTGGCTTTTCCTTCAGATGTTTGACCTCTAACTCTGGAATTCCTTCCATATGAGAAGGCACAGTAATTGTGCATGAAAATGTACGTGCGTTTCTCACCACAGCCTAGGAGAAACATGCCAGTCATGACAGACCCGGAGCTCCAAAGTGAAGGACTGTAAGTGGTGTGGGAGTTGATCTGGAAGCTGCCTCAAAGATGAGATGAGGCTGGTAATTTGGAAGTGCCTATTTGCATGCTGGAAGGGTGAAAAAGGACAGTGTCCCTAAGCATGCCAAGAAATGGTGGTGGTGATGGAATTGGCTGAAGGCCTGGAGAAGCAAGCGATGAGCGGTGTGTTGCGAAGTTGTGTCGAGTAATCATGAATTGGAAGGCAGGAAGCTAGAGTTGGTTTGTAAAAGAAAATATAAGGGAGCATGGTTCCTTTGAGAGGTAAAGTGCTTTTCTAAGCCGAGAGATTTGTACAGGGGAAAAAAGTGTCTGTTTGTATCTGAAGATGTACAGGCAGTTCTGAAATTGAACCATGTATCAATTGGCTGTGTGATTGGAAGCCTTAGGCTTGTTTTGATATTTTGGCAACTAGCTGAAATCAACCAATTAATTTAAATCAAGCACTTAGTGATTGAAAGCCAATTGAATTTAAATCTGATGGTTTTGATAACCTCGGACTAATGCTAATGTAAGAAAATTGATATGTCATCCAAGATATATAAGGAGAGGGTTTTGAAAATCGGTGTGACAGTGAACCACCGTCTGAGAAATAAACATCTAGCTCTCACAGAAATTGCTAAGCTCTCTAAGAAAGTACCAACTATCCATAAAAGGTACCACAGCACTTCTAGGTAAGAGTCCTTATAGAAGACTTCACAGAAAAAACATCCCTGACAGCCAGATCAGCTGAAGAAAGGCGTTTATGACTTGAGAACAGCAGAAGAAAGGTATGTGGACTTTGAGAGACTAAGTTTTAATTTATTTTTCTTTTTATTTGGGTTTATGTAAGTCGGACTTGTGGTAATTGGAACAGCCTACTGCATTTAGTTCAGTTAGGGAATAGTTAGTAGTCACGGGGAAATTGTTTGGTTTGTTTATAATTCTGTTAATTTGTTCACTGTTAGGGTTAAATAAATTGTTACTTGTTACTTATAAAGTGAATATCAGGGATTTTCTTTCATGTAACCTCCCCTTCTTCGTAATGCGCTACAATCATATCAGGAACTAGCACCATCCAGTCTCTTGGTAAGGAGGGGAAAATTGGAAGCTATGTTGAAATTCGACAAGATTAACAAATAGTGAGATGAAAATACATGGAAATAAGATGGTCACTGCTCACTAGCGAAATTCAAAACTTGCTGTTTAAACATCAAAGAGAATATTGAAACTTTTTTCTGGGAATTGGTTATCTGGTTTTTGTTTTTGTTGTTATTGTATCTTCCCAACTTTTCTCACTATCATCCAAGGTGCTCAAGGCGGCAGAAAATTACATCCAACAGGTTGAAAGAAAGAACTGGATACAATAGTGTTCTCGTGATCTTGTTTCTTTTAACTTTCTCAGCAGTAATATTTATGAAGGTTGTAGATGCTGATCTGACAATGTTCTGCTGTCAACGATGGATATTAAGGCCAATGGCAGGGCCACTGATCAACTGTACTACTCTGTACCATGTGATACTGAGCTTTTGGTGTGTTGCTGATTCTTTAATTCCATGCCAGCCCCTTCAATTAAAAATCACAAACGTTGTATTATGCGCCTCATTGAATATTAAAGTCTGTGTTGTTTTCTTTCGAAATTGGTTTTCTTGGTGAGTACAAGAAGAAAAGCTCCACCCTCATGTTTCTTTTTACGAATGTTGAAATTGATTTCACAGATGCAATCATAGGGTCTGAACGATATGGGCCACGGCAAGATTTGTGGCAGAATCAGACGAGAAGTCCATGGAGACCCATCTTGACATTGGGAGCATCTTGCTCCATTATTTAAGCTTTTTACAAGTAACATGATGAGTTTCTAAGTAGGCAGTAGTGGGTGGAAATTAAGGGGAATTATTTCGTGTTAAACACCCTTTCAATGACCTCATTAATATTTTATCTTTCCAAACCCATGCTGACCAGGCATCCAGAATTAATTTAGTCCCATTTGCCAGCATTTGGTCCATATCCCTCAAAACCCTTCCAATTCATATTCCCATCCAAATGCTTTTTTAAATGTTGCAATTGTACCAGTCTCCTCCACTTCCTCTGGCAGCTCATTCCATACCCACACCACCCTCTGCTTGAAAAAGTTGCCCCTTTACGTTCCTTTTAAATCTTTTCCTTCCCACTTTAAACTTTAGTTTTGGACTCCCCTTCCCTGGGGAAAAGACCTTGGCTATTCACCTTATCTATGCCCCTCATGGTTTTATAAACCTCTTTAAGGTCACCTCTCAGCCTCTGGCGCTCCAGGGAAAATAACTCCAGCCTATTCAGTCTCTCCCTATCGCTCAAACCCTCCAACCCTGGCAACATCCTTGTAAATCTTTTCTGAACCCTTTCAATTTTCACAACATCCGTCTTCTAGCAGGGAGACCAGAATTACATGCAGTATTGCAAAAGTGGCCTCACCAATGTCCTGCACAGGCAGAATCTAACAGCCCAACTCCTATACTCAGTGCACTGACCAACAAAGGCAACTGTGCCAAGCACCTTCTTCACGACCTTGTCTACCTGCGACTCCACTTTCAAGGAACTAAGAACCTGCACCCCAAGGTCTCTTAGTTCAGCAGCTCTCCCCCAGGACCCTACCATTAAGTGTATAAGTGCTGCCCTGATTTGCCTTTTCAAAATGCAGCACCTTACATTTATTTAAATTAAGCTCCATCTGCCATTCCTCAGCCCGTTGGCCCATCTGATTAAGGTCCCATTGTACTCTGAGATAACCTTCTTCACTGTCCACGACACTACTAATTTTGGTGTCATCTGCAAACTTACTAACCATTCCTCCTGTATTCACATCCAAATAATTTATATAAATGACAAAAACCTGTGGACCCAGCATTGATCATTGCAGCACACCACTGGCTGCAGGCCCAGTCTGAAAAGCAACCTTCCACCACCACCCTCTGTCTCCGGCCTTCATGCCAATTTTATATCCCTAGATTTGCTGTGATTTAACATTGCTAACCAGTCTACCATGCGGAGCCTTGTCGAATGCCTTGCTGAGGTCCATATAGACAACGTCCACTGCTCTATCTTCATCAATCTTCTTTGCCACTTCTTCAAAAAAACTGAATGAAGTCAGTGAGACACGATTTCCCATGCAAAAAACCATGTTGACTATCCCTAATCAGTCCTGCCTTTCCAATAGATGTAAATCCTGACCCTCAGGATCCTCTACAACACCTTACCTGCTACTGATGTCAGGCTCACTCATGTAAAGTTCCGGTTTCCCTACTACTGGCACCGTGTTCGTCACCCCCCAGTCGTCTGGCACGTTACCTGTGGTTATTGATGATACAAGTATCTCAGCAACAGGCCCAGCAATCGTTTCCCTAGCATCCCACGTAGTTCTGGGGTAAACCTGATCAGGTACAGGGGATTTATCCGCCTTTATGCATTTTAAGACATCCAGCACCACCTTTTTATTTCTCCAAGTTCTCTAGTTTCTGTATTCTTCTCCATAGTCAACACTGGCACGAAATACTCGTTTGGTATCTCACCTATCTTCTGCAGTTCCACAAGTAGGTGGCCTTGTTGAGATTTAAGGGGCCCTATTGTCTCCCTCATTATTCTTTTGTCCTTCATGTATTTGTAGAATCTCTTTGGATCTCCTTAACCGTACTTGCCAAAGCTTTCTCATGTCTGCTTTTTGCTCTCTGACTTCCCTCTTAAGTATACTCCTACTCCCCCTCTCTTCTCAAGTGGTTCACTCAATCGCAGCTGTCTATACCTGCCGTATGACGACTCCTCTTTTTCTTGACCAGAGCCTCAACTTCTCTAGTCATCCAGTATTTTCTACACCTACCCGCCTTGCCCTTCACACTAACAGGAACACACTGCCTCTGGATTCTCATTTCATTTTAGAATGCCTCCCATTTTCCAACCACCCCTTTTACCTGCAAATAGATTCTGCCAATCAACTTTCGAAAGTTCTTGCCTAATACCATCAAAATTGGCCTTAGTTCAATTTAGAACTTTAGTTTTTAGATCAGGTGTGTTCTTTTCCATAACTATTTTAAATCTAACAGAATTATGATCATTGGCCTCACTGTGCTCCCCTGCTGACACCTCAGTCACTTGCCATGCCTTATTTCCCAAGAGAAGGTCAAGTTTTACTCCACCTCTCGCAGGTTCATCCACATACTGAATCAGAAATGAATTCCTCTTCATCAAAGCCATTAACTTTATGGCAGTCTCCGTCTATGTTTCAAAACACTGTGCAAAAGTTAAAATCCCCTACCATTACAATCCTCTCATTTTCACAGATATCTGAGATCTCCTTACAAATTTGCTTCTCAATTTCCTGCTGACTATTGATGGGCTTATAGTACATTCGAATTAAGGTGATCATGCCTTTCATTTTTCTCAGTTCTGCCCTAAAAACTTCACTGGGTGTATTTCCAGGAATATCCTCCCTAATTACAGCTGTAATGTTACACCTAATCAAAAACGCCTCTATACCACCCCCCATTTTCTATCCTTGTTGTAACATCTATATCCTGGAACATTTAAGGTACCAGTCCGGTCCTTCCCTGAGCCAAGTCTCTGTAATCGCTATAATATCCCAGTCCCATGTTCCCAACAATGGTCTGAATTCATCTGGCTTTCCTGTCAGGCCTCTTGCATTGAAATAAATGCTGTTTAATTTATCAGTCTTAACTCGTTCTCTGCCTTGCTCTTGCCTGCCATGACTTCATTGATTTGACTTCCTGCTCTTCTCAACTGTACCACCCGAAGACTTATCACTATTTTCCCCACACCTCCCCACCCTCACCCAAGCCTCCCAAGTAGCAGTAGCAAATCTCTCCACCAGGATATTGGACCCCTTCCAATTCAGGTGCAAGCCAACCTTTTTATACAGGTCACTAGTCCCCCAGAAGAGATTCCAATGATCCAAAAATGCAAATCTCTGCCCCCTGCACCAGCTCTTCAGCCACAGATTCATCTGCTCTTTCCTCCTATTTCTACTCTCACTCGCACATAATCCAGAAATTACTACCCTTGAGGACCTACTTTTTAACGTCCTGCCTAATTTCCTATATTCTCTCTTCAGAACCTCGTCTCTTTCTCTTCTATGTCATTGCTACCAACGTATACAACAGCCTCTTGCTGGCCACTCTCCCCTTGGAGAATATTGTTCCCCCTTTTCAAGACATCCTTGACCCTGGCATCCAGCAGGCAACACACCATTCTGATAATTCACTGTCAGCTGCGGAACCATCTATCAATGCACCTAACTAGAGAACCCCCTACCACAATCGATTGCTTGGAACCTGAGATGTCTCTGGTGGACTGTAACCTGGTGTCATTTGATTTTTGATTTCTGGTGCAGTGGGGGAGGTGTGCTGAGTAAGTGATTAGGCAGGACAGAGGGCATGAGTACGTGTGTTGGGGGATTGGGTTGGGTGAGAGCGGATGATAGAAATGTTGCAGACAGTAGTGAGAGTGTGCAGCATGAGCTGAGGGCAGGTGCACTAGCAAAGATAGAGTGAGTTTGAGGTATTGGAAAGAAGATGATGGCATTCATACTGGCAGATTGGAGAAGTCCTCCAACATGGTTGTGCATATCCAGTTGGCTGAGACAGTACTGATACAGGTGGTAAATTTGGATCAGGCTACATGGTCTGGTGTCATTGAGTCCACTGCTGGTCCAAGGGGAAGAGGAAGTCCTGCATCTGCACCGCTCTGTCCAGCAGGACCTCCAGGCCCCTGCCCATGTAACAAGATGCTGATTTTCTTTTTCTCACCTGGTCCGAGCAAATTTCTGGAAATTTTCAGGGCAGTTCCAGCCTGAAAGATGGTGTTGGGGTCAGGGATGCCAATGAATTCTGGGATATCTGCTGAGTGCCGAGTTGTTCTGGGACCGACAAATGGTAAGACAGGGTTTTCATCGGATCTGTGGGATGCTGTTAGGGTGGGGAAAGTAGTTAATGAGATGAGCTTGTTAAATTACACAACAAAACCCACTAAATCTTGCAGCAGGAATCCCTCCAATGGCCTCATTCACATCTCATACCGGGCTAAAATAACTAAGATTTAACCCCATGTCTTTTGTTTAACTGTGAAATTGTGGTAGTTTAGAGGTCCTGTTGGCATCCTCCGGGCAGTGGAGTGACTCCCCTGCTACTGCATGAAGAGGCCCATCCAAGCTGCCTCCCTGCAGCAAAATGGGAGAGGTGGAGAGAAAAGTTATTGGCGTGAGAGGTTTAAGGCCTGAAAGTGGAGAACTCGGGCATCAAAGGTTAACCCACTGGCCCCAGCAATCCAAGTGGCAGGGTTTCCTCTTATGACAGAGTGTTCCACTCCCTTCTTAGAAAATTAAATACTTTGAAAGCTGCAAGGCTACTTTCATTTTGTCACACCTTTGGACTCATGTACCTACTTCTACAGCGCCCACCCCTCTTAGTTTGGCTCAAGGGCTGTAATTAGACTAGCAGCATTGAACTAGCAGCCGAGAACTGCCCACCTTATTTGGATAGCAAAGGCGGAGGCAGCCAATGAGGAAATTACCTCAGAAAAATTAGTTCCTGAATTTGGGTCCTATCAGATATGGGCCGAGGACTTTTATATGATTCTGACAAAAGGATCTGGAAGCTGCTGGAAAAATCCTACCCAAGAATAAATGCTGAGGAAGAATCTAGCATGAACGTTAAAAAATAGTTCTACAAAACCGTGAAAATCAAGAGGAGACTAATCATTATTGGGAAAGAAAAAAATCATCAAAGAGTACATGAAATGTTCATGAGAACTGGGAAACAACTGAAAAGCAATACATGAAATGGACTCAGAACTGAAATGACAGTGTGCATGGAAACATCTTTTTCAGAGGTTATCGGGCTAGGTAAGAAATGGATTTGAGGCCACAACTGGATCAGGCATGATATAGTTTTAAATGGTGGTACAGGCTAGAGAAGTGAGTGGCCTGCTGGTGATGTTCCTGTGCCTATCTTTACAAGTTACGTATATTGCTTATGCCTTGAAAAGAGGAGCACATCATCTGCATGGGACTGAGCAGATGTCTGCGCTCAGGCAATCTTCTGAGTGCCAGAGACATTGGACATTTCTTCTTTCGTTGGCTGTGGAAGCATCTCAGTGATACGCTCACTAGGTTGTGCTTCAAGTCTAATTAGAGTCCTCCGTGAAGTAACCATCTCTGTTCTGTTGGAGGGCGAAGATGATTGCCATTCCAGTGCACCTTCTGAGGGTTTGTAGTTTCCAGTTCGAAACAATGAACCAGGAATTTTCAAAATTTGGCCTCTCCTATACTGTGAAACAGAGCACTCGATTTAAATACTTCATTGCCTATTGAAATAAACGAGGAAGTGAAGTTTTGTCAGCAACCAGTATTTTAATGTCAACTAAAATTGGCTTTTCAGCAGCAACCACCAAAACATGAGCCAGGAGTGTCCTTATGTTCTTTTTTTTAGTCCTTGTGTTTAAGCAAGCAAAATAAGCAACTGCGTGCCCATTTCTCGCTTTATCCTGCAATGTCAGAAGTATCTGAGATAAAAGGTACTGCAGATGCTGGAGAATCCGAGATAACAAGGTGTGGGGCTGGATGAACACAGCAGGCCAAGCAGCATCATAGGAGCAGGAAAGCTTGACGTTTCTGATGAAGGGTCTAGGCCCAAAACGTCAAGCTTTCCTGCTCCT
>JAHRHZ010000098.1:37534266-37589071 GCA_024137785.1 Ginglymostoma cirratum
TTGACGTTTTGGGCCTAGACCCTTCATCAGAAACGTCAAGCTTTCCTGCTCCTATGATGCTGCTTGGCCTGCTGTGTTCATCCAGCCCCACACCTTGTTATGTCAGAAGTATCTGTTTTCTTTCACGATCGTCGCTGGACACGGGCAGTTCTATAATCTATCCTAACCTGTCTAGGACCATCACCACCATTTCCTACAATGCATGGACTTTTAACTACATTTTATGGGTTTTTTTAACAGGAAAGGGCCGATGCATCTTCTGCATGATAATGAACAAATTTGCTTCCTTATGCCCATGACAAAATTGTTTGCTACTGTTCCATTAGAAATGATCAACTCTCCACACCGTGCTTGTTATTTGAGATATAAACAAAATGCCTAAAGATAGCTGTTTGTTTAAGTAATAGAATGTTTAGAATTCTAATTCTGATTTGTCATAATGAGCACTTTAATTTTTTGTTTTGATTCATAATTTTATGATCCCAACATTGACTTTACCCATTTGTTTTTAAATGTAAATTCTCCTCTTACCTCTCCTAGTATTTATTTTATACACAACAAATACCATCTGCAGGCAAATGACATGACTAAGCAACCTGTGCATTTGTTGCTGTGAAGGTGCCTGCTGGGAGAACAAAAAGAAATCAGCCAGATGACCTTGCCATCTGGTTTCAGTTATTTTCTTCCAATTTGTGTGAAAATTCTCAACTTCTTGCTTGTCCTGGTAATTCACTATATGGAGATCATAGATGAAAATGTACATTTCACCATTACAGGTGCATTTACATCATTAGTTTTGCACCTCCCAAACTGACTGAAGAGCAATGGAATAAAACTGCCTCTGGGACAGCATTAGTCTCCCCTCTTTCTGTGTCAGTCCGATCCTGACACAAGAATCAGGTTTATTTTATGTTGTCATATCAATATGAAATCAAACAACTTTGTGTCAACACTACAGTTGAAATATAAATGTTGCTCCTGAATATTTCCTGAGCCTATTTGGTTAGAAATTTAGAGATTTTGGTGCTGGGAAATGTAGTACAGTGCTTATCCTTTGGGCAGCTAGGCATATCATCTGCAAACCTAAGCCAGAATTAGAATAATGAGACATAGAGTAAAGCTCCTGCATTTTATCATCAATGCTATGCCCTAACTGCAACTTCCAAGGCAAATATTTTATTTCCCCGTCAGCCATCATTATTTCTTATCTTAAGGTAAACTAATTTTACTGAGCTGAAGACAAGGATTTAGGTTGATTCTGAATTGTATCATTATGTTGAGATTTCTAGCTCTGAATTTCAGCAGAAACAATAATATTTCCACCACAACATATTTTTTTGAATTGCCAGAGGTCACAGAGGAAAATGTAAAAAGCTCCCAGGGTTCATGCTGATCTCCCAAGAACACCCTAGGAGGGAATCAGGAGAAATCAGTCCCGCTTCTCCACCCCCACCAACCCACAAAAACTTGGGGGATTCTGCATGTAATTGATCAGTTCCTGGCTGTTTGGTCCAGAATTTCAGGCCTTGAAATATGTAACATCAAAAATTTTATTTTGCCAAGTGGGACTGAATAGGGAAAACTAATTCACTGTAAAATATTCAAGTTGTTGTATAAAAATATAACTTAAGATTGATCAGTTTCAGTAGACTGCACAAAATGTTTCAACCTTTTTTTTCCATTACTCCATTATCAAGATTGCTCCTGTTCCTGCTTGATCTTGGGCTATGCAACATTGCACCCTTTGTGTTCTTGATTTGGTGTTGTTTGGCTAATGATGCCCGAACATTGTTGAGCAGAGGTCATGAGAGAAGCCTTCCTTCAACATGAGAGAGAGCAACCTTAGAATGATGTCATGACTTGGTGGTAGTTGTGTATTCATTATTATTACTGCTGTTACACTTCTCTCTGCTGAAGATGGAAGATAGCAGAGGAGGTGAGGTGTCAAAGTAACTTTGCTGTGTTGCTACTGCTTCTCTGTATACACTACAACACAAGTGGAAGGGGTATATATTGAGTCCAGTCATTGGGTCATCAATCAATTTGCTCTGGCTTTGATGAGTAGTATTATAGCTGGACCAAACCAGGTAAGGATTTAAATAGCATTCTTGGCTTCAGCACCCTGTCACTGCTGTTATTGTAGCAGATGGAATTTGGTGTGAGGTTGTTGACTTTGATCCATAGCGAGATAGATCAGAGCATTTTCAAAATGGCAAGAAGCCAGAAACTAGAGGAATAAAGACACTTTGAGCTGCTGACATAAGAACATAAGAGAACATAAGAGAATATAAAAGGTTGTATTATTTTTTTGAGGCTGCACTGCCATTCAATATGATCATGGCTTATCGTGAATTTAAAACAACACCGGCTCTTCTATCCCCATCTCTTCTTGATTTCCATAGGGCTCAAAAATCCATCAATCTCGGCCTTCTATACTGAACGATTGGGGTAAAAATTCTAAAGGTTTACAATACGTCAAGAGAAGAAATGTTTCTGTCTCTCAGTCAAAAATTCTCATCTCCTCATCCTGAGATTATGCTCCCAAGTCCTGAATCTCCAACTTGGGGAAACATTCGCAGCATTTCCCTGTCAAACCTTCTCAGAATCTTCTAATACAGTGACATCACCTCTCATTTTTCAAAATTCCAAGGAGTGTAGGCCCATTTTACTCCACCTTTGCTCATCAGACAACCTTCTCACCCAGAAATTAACCCATGACCCTTAGTTACAACCTCCCAAAGTCAGAGGTATTCTTCCTTGAATACATGGTCAAAAACTTACAGTATTCCAGGTATAGTCTTATGCCTGTTTTAAAGGATCTTAACTAAAATCCTGTATTATTGCAGAAAGACTTTCTTCAGTGTGTGCTTCAACTGTCTTGCAGTAAGGGCCATCATGCCATTTGCCCTCCTAATTGCTTGAAGGGTATTTCTAAAAAGAAAATCCGTTCTAATTAAAGTACCTCAAAAGCTATATCAATAATTCAGATGAAAATCACAGAATCTGCATGAGTAAACTATTAAATAGGATCAAGTCTACTAGATACTGAATTTAAATGAGAATGATCAGGGCAAGGGCTTCTGATGACCATCCTAAATATTCTGGTCACTTTTTTTTTGCTGTATTTTGTATTGGTGTCATTTGTTCATTAATCTCTATTTGAATTGTACTTACCTGTGGTATGTTAGGTTCATGTAATAAAGTAGGAATGAATTGCATTTCAGTTCTGTTAAAAGCCTCCCTGTCCCATGAATTTCTGTTTTGATTTTTGTTAGCAGAGGATTTGATTAGATTTTTCTAATCCAAGTTACTGCCCACCGTAATCTGTATTTTTGGCATGTATTTTTTTTTTGACTCTGTGCATTATGCATTATGCATTGTAACTACAAAAGCTTTTTGGATTCTAGGATGCAAAATTAGATATGTTTACTGTAATCTAGAGCATTGGGTATCCATTTGATTTTTATCCATCATTCCAAGCATACAAACATTCTTAAACCAGGTGGGCACTTAAAGTAATCCGTTGATGGGTAAGTATGGACCTATTGCATCTTAAAACATCCTTGCAATAAACCGCAACAGCACACGTTATTAGTCTGTCTAGCTGATGAGGTTATTTTTGTCTCAACAAAATAGTTCACTCAGCAGCTGCTGCAGGCCTTTCATCTTCCTACAGAAGTTCATCACTAGACATGATGATGCAGCTGTAAAAACAGGCTCCATTTTCTTCATTCCTTTCTTTTTATAGCGCCATAAAGTATAGAGTATAAATCATGTCTTAATTTGGGTTTTGATAGTTTGAGACCAGAGATTGCAATTTATGTTTGTGATGCAATCAATATTTTACAATAATTAACATCTTTCTGAGTGAGAGCTAAATGGTATGTCCAGACGAAGGGTTTTGGCCCAAAATGTTGACTTTCCTGCTCCTCTGATGTCTGACCTGCTGTGTGTTACCAGCTTCACACCTATAGATTCTGGCTTTCAGCTTCTGCAGTCCAAGACAAATGCATAAAATCATCAGCTTGATGTCTGACTACAGGGAAGAAAAGTGAAGGTACTGGATTACTTTAGCAAAGAAGCAAGATAGTAATCAAAAATCAAATGCTGAATAGCTATTGAAGGCATTGGTTATATTTCACACAAACAATGTCAGCCTTATCAGTTAAAACAAGGATATGGTGGCCCTTGGAAAAACAGGGGAGAGAAGTAAGAAGCTAAAGCAATACTAGCCTTCTGCAGTATGAGTTACAAAGAAAGGTTTGAGTTTGGACTTGGCAATGTCTTGTCCAAGTTCAGCATGAATTCCTCCCTTTTGTACTGAATATAAATGTAAATGGACATGATTCCAGATGCTGCCATTGAAAAAGAAATGTTGGGCTTGAACAGGAATAACTCTGACTTGCTTTGAGGTGAGAGGAAATTACTGTGCTGCTGCTGTACTGACAAAAATCAGTAAGGGACAGCATTACTTTGGAACACAATCCATGCTCGGAACACATAACATTGGTCAGTCATCATTTGAAGAAAATAGACAACAGCTTGAAATCTGCATCCAAAACATTAACCTAGTTTTCTAATCAACCTGTTTAGAGATGTTATTACACACCTCTGGAGCAGGTGGGACTTGAATCCCCGTCTCTTGTTCCAGGGATAGGGACACTAATTTCTAATCATCCCAAGTTTGAGGTGTCCAAAGAAGCAACTAATTATTTATCTAGCAATTTTCTTTTCATGCTGTTTTCCACTGGACATAATCTCAATTTCAAAATTTAAGTAGAACACTTTTATGCATTATTCCTTTGGACAATGCAGAGGTGAAAGTTCACAAAATGACAATATCTCACTAGCTCCCCTTTTACACACTGTCAATTTTTTTAAAATTCCATTGTCAACATGTGCAACCGGTTGCTGACATCTATCAGCTATTCTGCACTGCTACCTAAAACTAATTTCACCCCTTTTTTTTATTTTCTTTATATTCTCACAGTTAGCAACCATGCCTTAGTTAGTAGCATATCGTAGCACATTGATCTGTAAGATCATCTGGCGTAAGAGCAGAAGTAGGTCATTCACCTATCAAATCTGCTCTACAGACCTCTGTACAAAAGAATTCCACAGATTCTCTGCCCTCCAACAGAGGAAATTCCTACTCATCTCTGTCTTAAACGTGCAACCTGTTATTCTGAGATTATGCCCTCTGGTTCAAGACACTCCCCCAGGGAAACCACCTTTCCACATCTATCTTATTGAGACCCCCTAAGAATCTTGTATGTTTCAATGAGGTCACCTCCTATTCTTCAAAATTCCAATGAGTACAGGCCCAACTGACTCAACTTCTCTTCATCAGAGTCCCACCATTAACTTAGTGAACCTTCCCTGGACTGCCTCCAATGCCAGTATACCTTTTCTTAGGTAAGGAGACCAAAACTATTCACATTATTCCAGCTTTGGTCTGACCAATGCCTTGTATAGATTTAGCAAAACCTCCCTGCTTTTATACTACATTCCCTTTGAAATAAAATCCAACATTCCATTTGTGTTCCCTATTACACACTTAACTTGGATGCTAGCTTTTTGTTATTCACGGACGAGGAAACCCAAGTCCCTCTGTCCTGTGGCTTTCTGCTGCCTTTCTCCATTTGAATAATATTCACCTCATCTGTCCATCCTGCTAAAGTGTGTAATCTCATATTTTTCCACATTATATTCCATCTACCACATTTTTACCCAATCGCTTATCCTGTTCATATCCCTCTGCAGACTGAGTCATATTGATCACTTGCCTTCCCACCTATTTTTGTGTCATCTCCAAACTTGACTATTGTACAGACATTTTCCTTATCCAAGTCATACACCTATATATACTGTAAATAATTGTGGCTCCAGCACTAATCCCTGTGGCTCTCCATTCGTTACAAGTTGCCATCCTGAAAATTAATTTGTTTTTAATCCCAATTCTGTTTTCTATTTGTAAGCCAATCCTATATCCATATTTACTAATAAACTACCTCCAACACCAAGGGCTCTTCTGAATCACAATGCTTTGTCTAAGTGCAGCTCTTAAAACAAAAAGGCTGACTGCCTTATTTACTGAGGGAAAGCTGAACTATCAAATGTGCCGTATTTCTGATGAGGCATTAAACTGGATATGAAAAATCCCATTGAACCATTTCAAGACACAGCAGTTCTTTCAGAGGTGTCCTGAAATGCCTCAACCAAAATGACAAAAAAAGAGTCAAAGTCTGGGTTTTCATGAAGTCAGGAAGAGTCTGTGGAGGAGTGAAGATGGGAGCCAGGAGTCTGATTCCAGGCTTCCCAATCCCAATCCCATTTGAATTTTTTTTTAGCAATGCTAATTAAGGTTGCAATCTGGTTTGGTTTGCAAGACCACACCCTGCACTTCTGAGGTGGATCCCTAGTGGGGATAGCCTTACTATCCATTTTTGACAGCCCAGACCTCCATTAGACTGTTGAAACAGTTGAGCTGCAAAGAAAACATTATAGAGTCATTGAGTTATACAGCATGGAAACAGACCCTTCCCCAACTCGTCCATGCCAATCAGATATTCTAAATTAACCTACTCCCATTTGCCAGCATTTAGCCCATATCCCTCTAAACCCTTTGCATTCATGTACCCATCCAGATGCCTTTTAAATGGTGTAATTGTACCAGCCTCCACCACTTCTGCTGGCAGCTCATTCCATACATGCACCACCCTCTTTGTGAAGAAGTTGCCCCTTAGGTCCCCTTTTACTCTTTTCCCTCTTGCTTTAAACCTATGCCCCCTAGTTTTGGATTCCCATACTCGGGGAGAAAGACCTTGGTTAATCACCTTATCTATGCTCCTCATGATTTTATAAACCTCTATGTGGTCATCCCTCAGCCTCTGATGCTCCAGGCAAAAACACCCCAGCCTATTCAGCTTCTCCCAATAATGCAAACCCTCCAACCCCGGCAACATCCTTGTAAATCTTTTCAGAACCCTTTCAAGTTTCACAATATTTTTCCTATAGCAGGGAGGTCAGAATTGAACACAGTGTTCCAAAAGTGGCCTAACCAATGTTCTGTACAGCCAGAACATGACCTCCCAATCCTATACTCAGTGCACTGACCAATAAAGGCAAGCATATAAAATGCATTCTTCACTACACTGTCTACCTGCGACTCCACTGTCAAGGAACTATGAACCTTCAACCCAAGATTTTGTTGTTTGGCAACACTCCCCAAAACCCTACCATTAAATGTATATGTCCTGCCCTGATTTGTCTTATCAAGATGCAACACCTCACATGTATCTAAATTAAACTCCCTCTACACCCATTGGCCCATCTGATCATAGTCCAATTGTACTCTGAGATAACCTTCTTCACTGTCCACTGCACCATCAATTTTGGTGCTGTCTGCAAATTTACTAACCATTCTTCCTATGCGCACATTCAAATAATTTATATAAATGACAAAAAATAGCAGAGCCAGCACCAATCCTTGCAGCACACCACTTGATTAACAGCTGTGGCTGTCAGATCTTTCTGTCAATTGCACAAATATTTTATTTACCTGAACTGTAGGTTTGAAGTGTTGGCATTTTCTGCAGACTTCATATTAAAGGGCCTGTAGGATTTTTTTTATTCATTTGTGGGATGTGGGCATTGCTGGCTGGCCAGCATTTCTTGCCCATCCTTAGTTGCCCTTGAGAAGGTGGTGGTGAGCTACCTTCTTCAACCGCTGCATTCCTCCTGCTGTGGGTTGACCCACAATGCTTTTAGGGAGGGAATTCCAGGATTTTGACCCAGCAACAGAGAAGGAACAGCGATATATTTCCAAGTCAGGATGGTGAGTGACTTGGCAGGGAACGTGGAGGTGGTGGTGTTCCCATATATCTGCTGCCGTTGTTCTTCCAGACAGAAATGGTCATGGGTTTGGAAGATGCTGTCTGAGGATCTTTGGTGAATTTCTGCAGTGCATCTTTTACATAGTACACACTGCTGCTACTGAGCATCGGTGGTGGAGGGAGTGGATGCTTGTAGATGTAGTGCCAATCAAGCGGGCTGCTTTGTCCCGGATGGTGTCAAGCTTCTTGAGTGTTGTTGGGGCTGCACTCGTCCAGGCAAGTGGGGGGTATTCCATCACACTCCTGACTTGTGCCTTGTAGATAGTGGACAGGCTTTGAGGAGTCAGGAGGTAAGTTACTCGCCACAGTATTCCTAGCTTCTGGACTGTTGTTGTAGCCACTCTGTTAATGTGGTGAGTCTAGTTGAGTTTCTGGTCAATGGTAACCCCCAAGATGTTGATAGTGGGAGATTCAGTGATGGTAACACCATTGAATGTCAAGGGGTGGTGGATAGATTGTCTCTTATCGGTGATGGTCATAGCCTGGCATTTGTGTGGCGCGAATGTCACTTGCCACTTGTCAGCCCAAGCCTGGATGTTGTCCGGATCTTGTTGCATGTGAACATGGACTGCTTCAGTATCTGAGGAGACACGAATGGTGCTGAACATTGTGCGATCATCAGCGAACAGCCCCACTTCTGACCTTATGATGGAGGGAAGGTCATTGATGAAGCATCTGAAGATGCTCAAGAAATCTGAAGATGATTGGGCCTTGGACACTACCCTGAGGAACTCCTGCAGAGATGACCTGGAGCTAAGATGATTGACCTCCCACAACCACGACCATCTTCCTATGTGTCAGGTCTGACTCCGACTAATGGAAAGCTTGCCCCCTGATACCGATTGATTCCAGTTTTTATAGGGCTCCTTGATGCCACACTTGGTCGAATGCAGCCTTGATATCAAGGGCTGTCACTCTCACCTCACCTCTGGAATTCAGCTCTATTGTCCATGTTTGAACCAAGGCTGTAAAGAGATCAGGAGCTAAGTGCCCCTGGGGGAACCTGAACTGGGCATCACTGAGCAGGTTATTTCTGAGCAGGTGCTGCTTGATTGCACTGTTGATGACATCTTCTATCACTTTACTGATGATCGAGAGGAGACTGATGGGACAGTAAATTGGCCGGGTTGGATTTGTCCTGCTCTTTTTTGTGTACAGGACATTCTTGGGCAATTTTCCACATTATCAGGTAGATACCAGTGTTGTAACTGTACTGGAACAGCTTGGCTAGGGGAGGGGCAAGTTCTGGAGCACAAGTCTTCAGTACTATTCCCAGAATGTTGTCAGGGCCCGTAGCCTTTGCAGTGTCCAGTGTCTCCAACCGTTTCTTGATATCACGTGGAGTGAATCAAATTGGCTGAAGACTGGTATCTGTAATGCTGGGAACCACTGGAGGAGGCTGAGATGGATCATCCACTCGGCACTTCTGGCTGGAGATTGCTGCAAATACTTCAGCCTTACTGATGTGCTAGGCTCTTCCATCATTGAGGATGGAGATATTTGTGAAGCCTCCTCCTCCAGTGAGTTGTTTAATTGTCCACCACCATTCATGACCGGATGTGGCAGGACTGCAGAGCTTAGATCTGATCCGTTGGCTATGAAATCGCTTAGCTCTGTCTATCAGTTGCTGCTTTCGCTTTTTGGTGTGCCAGTAGTCCTGTTTGGTGGCTTCACCAGATTGATACCTCATCTTCAGGTTGCCTGGTGTTGCTTCTGGCATGCCCTCCTGCACTCTTCATTGAACCAGGGTTGATTCCCTGGCTTGATGGTAATGGTTTAGTCAGGGATATGCCGGGCCATGAGGTTACAGATTGTGCTGGAGTACAATTCTGCTGCTGTTGATGGCCTACAGCACCTCATGGATGATACTTTTATCACCCTCTAATGAAAGGAATTTTTTTTTAAGTAAGTGAACTTCTATGAATAAATGACACAACCTTACAGGTCCTCCATTAAATAGTGTTTAAAATAGTACATGCCCTTCATCATTCGTTGAACTGTTGTTTGTTGGCATATTTCACGCCTAAAAAAGCCCAAGTCCTGATGATATAATTCTCATTATTGAATGAATGTTTTGGTTTTATTTTTACTCTTAAAATTTTCTTTAGTCAGTGGAGCAGAACAGGCATGTCTGCAGCTGAAGCCATGACTCCAGGATGGTGTGTTGCCTCCCTGGTGCCAGGGTCAGGGATGTCACTAAACAGCTGCAGGGCATCCTGAAAGGGGAGGTTGATGAGTTAGAGGTCATGGTACATGTTGGCTACCAACAACATCAGCAAAGTGAGGAATGAGGTCTTGCATCAACAATTCAGCAAGCTAGGCAGTTGACTAAACAGCAGGATGTCAATGGTTAAAATCTCTGGTTTACTCCCGAATGCGTGGCTCAAGAGTTGGTGCAAGAGGGAGGTTTTAGATTCCTGGATCACTGGAGCTGTTCTTGGGGAAGATGGAACATGTACAAACGGGACAGTCTGCACCCACACCACATTGGGACCAACATTCATGCAGGTGGGTTTGCTCGTGCTATTGGGAGTAGTTTAAACTAGTATGGCAGGGGGAGGAGACACAGAATATTGATGAAACAGACATACATATTGCTATAGCAAGGGAAGAAAGTTGCAGTGAGTTCAGCTGTGTTGAATGTCAAGAGAATAAGGCAAGGCTGGATGGTCTTTATGTTAATGCGAAGAGTGTAATAGGTAAGACAAATGGCTTAATGGCATGGACTGATACGTGGAAGATACCTGATATAGGATCTTTAGGTGAAACAGAGGAGAGTATAAAAAGCGTGGCAGTGTAGCTCTATTAATTGAGGAGTCAATTACCGCAATAAAGAGGCGGCATGGTGGATCAGTGGTTAGCACTGCTGCCTCACAGCACCAGGGATCGGGTTCGATTCCACCCTCGGGCGACTGTGTGCAGTTTGCACATTCTCCCCGTGTCTGTGTGGATTTCCTCCGGGTGCTCTGGTTTCCTCCCACAGTCCAAAGATGTGCAGGCTAGGTGGATTGGCCATGCTAAATTGCCCCTAGTGTTGAGGGATGTGTAGATTAGGTGGGTTATAGGGGGATGGGTCTAGGGGGGGGGGGAATGCTCTGAGGGTCGGTGTGGACTTGTTGGGCTGAAGGATTCTATGAAAGAGAGTTAATATCTTGGAAGGGTCCTCAGACAAGGCTTTCTGGGTTGAATTTAGAAATGTTAAGGGGGCAGCCACTTTACTGGGAGTGTGTTATAGGAGAGCAAATTTGTAGACAGTTCAGAGGTGTGTAAGAGTAATAATCAGGTAATTATACTAAAGGATTTCAACTTTCCTAACATAAATTGGGATAGTCATTGTGTTAAGGGTTTAGAGGGGGCAGATTTCCTGAATGTATCCAGGGGAGTTTTTTGTATTAATACGTAGAAGGCCCAACACGAGACAGTGCAATGCTGGATCTGGTTCTTGGGAAAGAAGCCAGGCAAGTGTTCGATGTGGCAGTGAGGGAACATTTTAGCGATAGCAACCACAACATGGTTACGGTTCACATTTGTTCTGGACAAGTAAACAGACGGCATGCAAAAGATGGCCTTGGTTTGGGGGAAGGCAGATTTTATTAAAATGAAGCAGGATCTGGCCACTGTTGTCTAGGAACATCCCCTTGCAGGTAAGTCTACAGCAGAGTAGTGGGGGGACATTCAAAAAAGAGCTAGGGAGAGTACAGGTCCAACATGTAACCTTTAGAGGGAAATGTAGGAGCAATATGTTCAGAGAGCCCTGGACAACTGAGAACTGGATGAGGAAGAAGGGCTTTTAGCAAGTCCAAAGGGAACAATTCAGCTGCGGCCCTAGAGGAAGACAGGAAGTGCAGGACAGATCTGGGGAGGTGATGGCCGAGTAGTATTATTGCTGGACTGTTAATCCAGTGACCCAGATAACGTTCTGGGGATCTGGATTAGATTCCCGCCATGGCAGATGGTGGAATTTGAATTCAATAAAATATCTGGAATTAAGAATCTAATGCTGAACCCATTGTTGATTGTCATTTGTCGGAAAAACCCATCTGGTTCACTAACGTCCTTTCTGAAAGGAAACTGCTATTCTTACCTGGTCTGGCCTATGTGTGACGACAGACCCACAACAATGTGCTTGACGCTGAACTGCCCTCTGGGTAATTAGGGATGGGTAATAAATGCTGCCTAGCCAGCAACGCCCTCATCCTGTAAATGAATAAAGGGAAAAAAACCTTAAGCAATTAGAAGGACAAAAAGGAGACTTGTAAAAGGACCTGCGAACAGGATTAGGGAGGGTCTGAAGATATTTTATAAATACATTAAAGAGAAGAGGTTAGCCAGGGAAAGGGTAGGGCCCATTCGGGACCAAGAGAGCAATCTGTGTGTGAAGGCACAAGATATTGGAAGAGTGTTAAATTAATACTTCTCTTCGGTCTTCGCTTTGGAAAAGGAGAATTCAGGAAAAGGGACTGTGAGGAACTTAACACAGTTTGACATAGAAAATGGGGAGGTGTTGGAGGCACCGTCAGACATAAAAACAGACAAATCCACTGGCCCAGATGAATTACATCCCAGGCTGCTGTGGAATGTGAGGCAGGATATTGCAAGGGCTCTGACACAAATTTTTAATTCTTCTCTTGCCACGGGGGAAGTGCTGGAGGATAGTTAATATGGTCTCACTTTTCAAGAAGGTGACAGAGATCCATCAGGAAATTACAGACCAGTGAGTTTCAAATCAGTAGTAGGGAAACTATTGGGGAAAATTCTGAAGGAGCAAATTAATATCCAATTGGAAAGGCATGGGTTAATTAGGTATATTCTGCATGGCTTTGTCAAAAGGAGGTCACGCCGAACAAACTTGTTAGAATTTTTTGAAAATGTGATCAAGTGTGTGGATGAGGGAAGTTCAGTTGATGTAGTTTATATGGATTTTAGCAAAGCTTTTGACAAGGTCCCACATGGGAGACTGATTGAGAAGGTTAAAGCATATGGAATTGAGGGAAATTTGGGAGGTGGATCAAAAACTGACTTTATAATAAGACATAAAGGACAGTGGTAGAAGGCTGTTTGCGTGACTGGAGGCCGGTGTCCAGTGGTATACCACAAAAGAATCTGTACTGGTACCCTTATTGTTATATAGATGAAAATGTTGGGGGATTATTAAGCAAATTTGCAGACGACACCAAGATTGGTAGAGTAATTAATAGCAAAGAAGATGGTTGTAGGTTGCAGGAAGATATAGATATATTGGCCAGGTGGGCAGACCAGTGGCAGATATTTTTTAACCCTGATAAGTGCGAGGTGTTGCACTTTGGAAGAAGAGACAAGATGAGGGAATATTTAATGAATGGATGGCTTAGAGGAACAGAGGGATCTTGAGGTAATTATTCACAGATCTCTGAAGTTGGCAGAGCAATCAAATAGGATAATTCAGAAGGCATATGGGACACTTGCTTTCATCAGTTGTGGCATGGAGTATAAGAGCAAGGAGATAATGTTGCAATTGTACAGAACATTAGTTAAGCCACAGCTGGAGTACTGTGTGTAGTTCTGGTCACTTTACTAAAGGAAGGATGTGATAGCACTAGCAGGAGATTGAGTCGTAAGGAGAGACTGGATAGACTTGGATTGTTTCTTTGTAGCAGAGAAGAATGAGGGGTGACATGATTCAGATGTATTAGTTTGAGGGGTATGGACAGTGTGAATAGAGAGCAGCTGTTCCCCTTGGTTGAGGGGTCAATGACAAAAAGGACATGACTTAAAGAGAAAGGATAGACCAACATGAGGAGAGGCCACATTGGATTTGATGCTTAGCAATGAACTGGGCCAAGGATCAAGGAAAATTTCAAGGCTCTTTACACGTACATGAGGAATAAGAGAATGACCAGAGAAAGGATAGGGCCAATCAAGGATTATAAAGGGAATTTGTGCACAGAGCCTAAAGAGATAGGAAAGGTCCTTAATGAATATTCTTCTTCGGTATTCACAACTGAGAGGGACCTAGTTGCAGAGGAGGACAGTGTGAAACAGGCTGGTAGGCTACAGGAGGTCAATGTTAGTAAGGAAGATGTACTAGGAATTTTGAGAAATGTGAAGATAGAGAAGTCCCCCGGGCCTGATCGGATTTATCCAAGGATTCAATGGGAAGCGAGGGAAGAAATCGCAGGGGCTTTAGCGATGATCTTTTCATCCTCATTGTCTACGGGTAAAGTGCTGGAAGATTGGAGAGAGGCAAACGTCAATCCCTTGTTCAAAAAAGGGAATAGGGATAACCGCGGAAATTACAGGCCAGTCAGTCTTACGTCAGTGGTGGGTAAATTTTTGGAAAGGGCTCTGAGAGATAGGATTTATGATCACTTGGAAAGGCACAGTTTGATTCATGATAGTCAGTATGGATTTGTTAGGGGTGGATCATGCCTGACAAACCTTATTGAATTCTTTGAAGAGGTGACCAAACACATGGATGAAGGTAAAGGGGATCTTTGCTGCACTACCGTAGTAGCTTATTACACTGCAACGAGGTCCAGCAGAAATGTTGAAACTGCAAAACTCCAGATTTAATGCAGTCACTGAGCACTCCTGCAGTTAAACATGTAGTGACACCTGGTGAAAATTGGTATGTCATTTTGACAAAAGCATATTTTTTTTCATGACTTAGACAGAAGGGGCACGGTGATTTTTGTCAAAATTAAGAGTTCACCTTTTTGAACTGAAAGCCTGGCAATGTCACACAAGAAATGTCTTGGAAATTGCAGTCAAGAAGATTACATTAAAATGTAATACTCATAGGTTAATACAGTGCAGAAAAAGCCCTTCAGTCCATCGAGGCTGCACTGACATACCACTGAAGGTGCGCTAATCTCGATTTCCTGCACTTGTCCCATATCCTTGAACGTTATGATATTTCAAGTGCCAATACATTTTTTCCGAAAAGGTTGTAAGGTTTTTGGCCTCCACTACCTTCTCAGGCAGCGATTCCCATACCCACAGAGTGAAAAAGCTTTTTTCCAAACCCCCTCTGAATCTCCTGTTCCTTACCCTAAAACTATGTCAAAACATAGACATAGAACAGTACAGCACAGTACAGGCCCTTCGGCCCATGATGTTGTGCTGAACTTTTACCCTAATCCTAAGGTCTATCTAATCTCCACCCCTAACTTATACTATTGTCCATATGCCTATCTAATAGCCACTTAAATGTCCCTAACGAGGCCAACTCCACTCCCCTCCCCGGCAATGCATTCCATGCCCTGACCACTCTCTGAGTAAAGAACCTACCTCTGACGTCTCCCCGATACCTACCTCCACTCACTTTAAAACTATGCCCCCTCGTAATAGCTACCTCCACCATCGGAAAAAGTCTCTGGCTGTCTACTCTATCTATACTGCTGATCATTTTGTACACCTCTATCAAGTCACCTCTCATCCTTCGTCGTTCTAAAGAGAAAAGCCCTAGCTCTCTCAACCTTTCCTCGTAAGACCTACCCTCCATTCCAGACAACATTCTGGTAAATCTCCTCTGCACCTTTTCCAACGCTTCCACATCTTTCCTGTAATGAGGCGACCAGAACTGGACACAATACTCCAGATGTGGCCGAACCAGGGTTTTGTATAGCTGGAGCATAACCTCACGGCTCTTGAACTCAATCCCTCTATTAATGAAAGCTAACACACCATACGCCTTCTTAACAACTCTATCCACCTGGGTAGCAGCTTTCAGGGAACTGTGAATATGAACCCCAAGATCCCTCTGCTCCTCCACGCTGCCAAGAATCTTTCCGTTACCCCTGTATTCTGCTTTCAGGTTTGTCCTTCCAAAATGAATCTCCTCATACTTTTCAGGGTTAAACTCCATCTACCACTTCTCAGCCCAGCTCTGCATCCTATCAATGTCCCTTTGTAACTGAGGACAGCCGTCCGCACTATCCACAACTCGACCCACCTTCGTATCGTCCGCCAACTTACTAATCCACCCTTCCACTCCGACATCCAAATCATTTACAAAAATCACAAATAGAAGAGGACCCAGAACAGATCCTTGTGGTACACCACTCGTAACTGAGCACCATGTTGAATATTTTCCTCTGACTACCACCCTTTGTCTTCTAAGGGTCAGTCAATTCTGAATCCAATATGCCACATTTCCCCCTATCCCATGCCTCCTTACCTTCTGCATGAGCCTACCATGGGGAATCTTATCAAACGCCTTACTTAAATCCACGTATACCACATCCTTTGAATCATGTGTCGCCTTGAAATCTGAATAGAATTTTGTATTTAAGGTATTTACACTGGTAAACTGAATATTCCCAAAACTTGCTTTGCAACTTACAAAAGTAGATTTTTTTTCTCAAGTTTTAAAAAGTTCATTTCCAAAATGTTCTTTTGTCTTCGCAATGATATGCTGGTTTACTTCTGTATCAGACCTGCCGTTGGTTGTGAGAAAAGTACTTTTTGCAGTTTTCATTATTGGCAGACGTGCCTTTCAAAGTTTATGGCCCTGTCCCTAAAATCTGGAATTATCTCCCTTGACCACTCAGCCTAACTAAAACTCCTCCCTCTCCGTATTTATAAAATCAACCTCAATTATGCAAGTTAACCACCTGCCTTAACACTGTCTTCTGTGTCTTGCTGTCTGCAGCTGCTCCTGAAAAGACCTTGGAATATTTTATTACAAGTACTCAGGTTGTTGGTGGTTGATTTTACAATTGTAGTGCTGTATTATATAGGCCTTTTCGACTTGAGGTAGTTCTTGTCAGCAATTTTTACAACTCCTTGATAACCACAAAAGTATTTTCTTATATTGGTTTGTCTTGTGCTTATAGAATCCTATTCAGGAACAATTGATTGATTGTTTCTGCTGATTGTGACATGTAAGGTGGTTTGAAAGCTGCTTGGCTTGGGAACCATTGAAATTGATTTTCAGGCAAAAAAAATCAGACTCCAGCTTCTTTAATAAATAATGATTAATGTATGTAAAGCTGGCCACCGGTTTAGGATATTAAAAGGTTTCTTGGTGCAAGGTTATGCTGTTCAAGTGTTACCACAGGCCATTCAAGATCGATTGCCTCAAAGCTTTGATGTTTAGCAGGTTGTATCTCAATGTCTTGTTCATTGTTAGAAATGGCAACCTTTGTATTTCAGCTACTTTTCTTTTATAACTGTAATAAACACATACTTTGGAACAAGGGTCACTCATGGACCACATCTAAATTGCCCTTGGTATGATTTACTTGCTACACAAGAGTTTCTTCTTCTTATCATCTTGGCCTGCTTAGCCACCCAAACATTGTATCCCTGTTTAATGATTAATGGAGAAACCCATCTTGTTCCTGTATTTGATACTCAAAAACTGTTGTATTTATTCAGTTGACTTAATTTTTGCCTTTTCCATCTCTGATAACAGCAGAGAGCTACAGCCAGCCTGTTCTTCCAGAAACAGATGGCGACTCATCCAGCATTGCAGAGGCTGTTCGAGTGCGACAAGAAGGAGTGAAAGCTGTATCTGTTCTCTACATCAATTCAAAGCACACACCAACCATATCTTCCTTTAAAATTTATTGCTTATGCCTGTATGATTAGCTTTGAGGTAATGTAATTGTCTGGAACCTTGCTGTTTGAACAGCACATTAGCCATTCCCTCATGAAGCAAGATTCGTTCATCGTGTAGCTTAAACTATCTTATAACTCTGACACTTTGGTACCAACTCTAAAAGTATTTGGCAAGCTGCAGCAAGCAATGGGGAGTGATTTTTTTTTTTAGGTATTTTTCCAATGTTACAGTTGTTTCTCACTGTATCATGTTGCACTGTCTATGAGGAAAAAATAATAACATGGTTGATGAAGAAATCTCTACAGCATGATTCAAACTTGGATACAATATACTTGTATCAGAGATAGTAGGAACTGCAGATGCTGGAGAACCCGAGACAACAAGGTGCAGAGCTGGGCGAACACAGCAGGCCAAGCAGCATCAGAGGAGCAGGAAGGCTGATGTTTCGGACCTAGACCCTTCTTCAGAAATGGGGGAGGGGAAGAGGGTTCTGAAATAAATTGGGAGAGAGGGGAAGGCGGATAGAAGATGGATAGAGGAGAGGATGGGTGGAGAGGAGACAGACAAGTCAAAGAGGCGGGGATGGAGCCAGTAAAGGTGAGTGTAGGTGGGGAGGTAGGGAGGAGATAGGTCAGTCCAGGGAGGAAGGACAGGTCAAGGGGGCGGGATGAGGTTAGTAGATAGGAGATGGGGGTGGGGCTTGAGGTGGGAGGAGGCGATAGGTGGGAGGAAGGACAGGTTAGGGAGGCGGGGACGAGCTGGCTGGATGCGGTTGGGGGAGGGGAGATTTTGAAGCTTGTGAAATCCACATTGATACCACTGGGCTGCAGGGTTCCCAAGCGGAATATGAGTTGCTGTTCCTGCAACCTTCGGGTAGCATCATTGTGGCACTGCAGGAGGCCCAGGATGGACATGTCGTCTGCGGAATGGGAAGGGGAGTTGAAATGGCTCGCGACTGGGAGGTGCAGCTGTTTAGTCTCCCCTCCCCCAACCACATCCCAAAACCAGCCCAGCTCGTCCCCGCCTCCCCAACCTGTCCTTCCTCTCACCTATCCCCTCCTCCCACCTCAAGCCCCACCCCCATCTCCTATCTACTAACCTCATCCCGCCCCCTTGACCTGTCCGTCCTCCCTGGACTGACCTATCTCCTCCCTACCTCCCCACCTACACTCACCTTTACTGGCTCCATCCCCACCTCTTTGACCTGTCTAGCTCTTCTCCACCTATTTTCCCCTCTATCCATCTTCTATCCGCCTCCCCCTCTATTTCAGAACCCTCTTCCTCTCCCCCATTTCTGATGAAGGGTCTAGGCCCGAAACGTCAGCCTTCCTGCTCCTCTGATGCTGCTTGGCCTGCTGTGTTCACCCAGCTCTGCACCTTGTTGTCTCACAATATTCTGTTTGGTCCTTTTTTTTCTCATTTGGCCTTGAAATGGAGATACTTAAAATGCCAAATTTATTTATAATCTCCAGCTAATATGAGATGGTGAGAGTGGGACTTGTTAAACGGCCACGGTTATTCTTGTAATGCTCTCTATTGTTATTGTTGTTGTTGTTGTTATATTATTACTGTTATTGGTTGGCTGTGTCATGTACACCACAGGACGTTGAATCATTCAATAGAAGTGGTAGGTTTCCTTGTTTTGAAGGAATTTCTGAACCAGTTAAGTTTTCCAAAAAGAGTCTGGTAGTTTGAAGGGATTTGAATGCCAAATCTCTTAGTTCATAATTTAGAATCATAAACACAATCACAGCCACACCTTTCTCTGATGGTACTTCTCACCTGAGTTGTATCAGTTGAATATTTTATCCCAAAACAGTGACATTTTATCACACTTCTATAAGATTAGAGATGTGCCACTAGCCAGAAGGAACAATTCTCCAATATACATGTGACATCATTGCAGAAATCATTTTCCAGCAGCCAAGAAAGGCACCATATACCTCCTAACAGGTAAGTGCACAGAGGCATGTCAGAAACCAGCACAGGTTCTCTAAATTGTAGGAAAGAATGGAAAAGAAAACATAGAGATGGCAAAGATAATTTCCAAGCCTTGCCAACTGAACAGTTGTACAAAGCAAGATGGCCTCATTAGCTTGTTCCTGTTATGAGTGACAAGAATCCAGGTTTCTAACATTTCTGTTCTATGCCTACTACAGTATTCCAATAAAACTCAACATAAGCTAGATGAATGCCATCTCATTTTTCAGTTAGGCACTCTTCAGCCTTCTGGATTCAATGTTGAGTTCAACATTTTCAGAGCATGAACACACTTCTATTTTGATTGAACCCCTTCCTTGTCCTCAGCAGAGCTGACCTATTTTCAACTGTTCACTGCAATCATTAACACCTATTTTGCATCTCAATCTCTTCTTGACATTTGCTTTGTCTTTTGTCTTTGGGCACCCTCACCATCTATTTTACTTGCTCCTCCTTCCATTTTTTAGTAACCTTTTTCCAGCCCCCTTCAGTTTTAAAGAAGGATCATTGGGCTTGGAATGTTAACTCTCAGATTTTAAGGATCTGAGCTGGTTCTTTAACGTTTCCATGACTCAGTTAGAAGCATGGTCTGCTTGCAAGGTGGTAGCCACTTCTTAAAACTAATCTTATTTTCAACCTTTTTTTTATTTTCCTAACTCAAAGGAATGATGATCAGAATTATCTGGAGATTTAGGCACAACTGACTGTGATCTGTCAGACAATGCTAGATTGACATTTCTGAATAAGATATATCTCTGACTTTAAAAATTTTGGTGCTGTTACATGAAACTAACTGGACTGCTGAACTGAATCTGCAAAATTATTTTAAACCCAAATGCAAACTCCTTATTATAGTGAGATCCTTCATGCTTCAATATATTCTGAAGTTGGATAATTTGGTTTGTAGCCTGTGGAAGCTGCTACTGCTGATCACCACATGTAAATGTGACAGTTGTGCTGACTACTATGATGCAGATCGTTTAGTCCCTAAACCCAACTGAACAAATCTGCATGATTACACAATATAGAACATAAAATGTAAGATCAAGAAGAAGAGATCCTTACCTGCAGGGCAGCTCAGTGGTTCGCACTGCTGCCTCGCAATGCCAGGGACCCAGGTTCAAATCCAGCCTGAAGCAACTGTTCTTTTGGAGTTTGCACTTCTCCCTGTATCTGCATGGGTTTCCTCCAGGTGCTCCAGTTTCATCCCACAGTCCAAACATGTGCATGTTAGGCGGATTAGCCATGAAAAATGCAGGGTTGCCACGTCTGGGTGGGATGCTCTTCAGAGGGTCAGTGTGGACTTGATGGGGCCAAATGGCCTGCTTCCATACAGTAGGGATTTTATAATTCTTTTAACTGTCTCACATTTGCACTGCAGCCACTTGAAAACTCAACTCCCCTTTTCAAACTTGCTTTTATTTTTGTCCAAAAACTCTTCTCCAGCCTTATGCTCCCAGAGCACTCCAGTTTTAAAATCACCATTCTGTGTACTCACCCTTTCCCTTTGCTCCCTCTGGGTATTCGTGTTTTCAGCTAACTGATCCCGGTTGTAGAATTCTCTTAAATCCCTTCACCTCTCCTTAGAAATCGACCTATGTGATCAAGAGTAAACATTGACCACCCTCCTGATACTTGTGTCTTGGGCTTCACAAGAGTCTTCCTGTTTTTCTGCATTAAGTCCCTGTCTACATTTAAGTTGTTGGTGCTGTCTTCTTTTTCATCGTTTGACCTATTTAAATTCCTTGTGCCTGGAGCTTTGAAAATGGCTGTTCCCAGTGCTGTTGCCTCATTGACAGATCAATCCTTGATCAGAACTCCATGGACCTTTAGTGTTGGCAATTTGAGAGCCATTCAAAGTAATTTAAATTTTACATGTTGCCTGTGAGGTTCCACTGTAAGCACCCTTGCAGACATAATGCTGTGATAGTTGTCTTAACAGTGTTCGTGTATGAGGCTGAGATTAAAGTCTGAGCAGCTATATAGGAGACAGGATTTTGAAGGTACTAATGTGCTGTTTCACATCATTCAGAAACATTATTTTCACTACAGCTGCTTTAGTATTTCTGTGAGAAAGAACTAAGTAGAAAAATCTGGAATATAAACAACACATGGAAATGTAAAGAGAAAGGAGAGCATGATGAGACTTGAAAACAAAAGATGCTGAGCAAAGTCTCAGTTCAGACAGAGTGAAAATCATTTCAGTAAAATGATCTTTTGGAACTCAAAGTGCTGACAATGAAACTCATTAACCTGAAAGGTTCAGCAGAATCTTCTGTCATTGTTGGTCAGTTTGGAGATGACCTGGGCATTAGCTGGGATGATTTTGTACCTGAACACCACCACCTTCCTGACTGTGCCAGAATTAAGTTTTGGGCAGGAGGCCCATGGTTAACTCTTCTGTTCCACCCCATGTTGGGACCTTTTAAATGGCCAATTAATGCGCACTAGGGGCTTCATCCTGCCATAACCAGTGTAGGGCAGCCGAAACCATGTGGCCAACAGGTCACCTCTAAAGAGGGCGTACCTCTCAATCAAAGGCTCTTGGAGCTTTCTTGACGGCCTGGACATTAGGGAGGCGGGACCTTTGCCTTTGCTACTGAGCCCCCTGCCCTTGCCTCTCCATAACGCCCACATGATGAAACCTACTCTCTCCTCCACCTCACCCCATCCCACCCACTCCCAATGTATTACTTACCTGAGTTTGAGGGTGCTGTGCCATCCTCTGACCCCAGTATATGTTTCTCATGAAGTGGTCATGGCCTCCCCATGGCGCTACTGAGTACGTGAACTGCTGGCCTCTCATTACCTGGCAGCACCTTGTATGGGAGATTTCCATCCCTGTGTTCTTGATTTCAGGGCAGTGCCCATCGGTGGCATTCACACAACTTGATTGGCTTATGGTTGTGTAAGCCTTGCTGAAAATAGCCAGGTACCAGGCAGGATCCCCAATGCCTCAATAAACTTCTGACCATTAACCATGTCCAACCTGTAAGTTCCTTCAAGTTTTCATATCAGCAGGATGACTTTTCTAGGATGTTTTCTTCCTGATTTAAAGGTACTGACACACGTGCTTTGTATTTTTACCATTTCTGTTTTGACATTAACATTTCACTATATCAACCCCTTCCAGTGTTGCTTCATACCTCTCTCTCTTGCCCCATCACACATTAAACACAGGACCAGTCAGATAACAAAGGAGAAGAGTGTATTATTCTCGGTTAAAGTCAACATTCCAACTTGCAAAGCTGGAACACAAAAAAGCTTTGAATGGTTCACTTACACAGATACTAACAATTCTCATTATATTCCAAGGAGAAAACAGTGGGTCAAATCATCCCATATCCCCAAATTATTTTTTATTCACATGTGAAGCATCCATTGACTTGCAACCAAAAGAAGAATTGAGTCTTGTTGTGTATGCTAAAGAAGAGCAGCCTCAAAAGATTATTGAAGGAGGAAATATTGCTGCCGCTGAGATCATTTTTCCTTCTAACAAATTTCTGCAGGGCATTTGACAATATTGTGGGAACATTTTGTCATGCTTATTGCTTAGCTAGAGAAAATTGATAGCAGTTGTCTGAATATATTTTAAAATGTCATTCAACATCTTGTACCGGAATACTGTAGAAGTAAACATAAAAATCTATAATTATCAACAATTTGTAGTCATTGAGAAGATAAATGACACAAGATATGGCTGTACTCTATTATGAGGAGTCTGTTGTCACTCACAGAAGAGGCGATGAGTAAAATAATCGACCTGGAACAGCTGGTAAGGATGTAATTGGAAAAGTTGTTTAGTAACTAAAACTGATATTGCATTCATTATGTAATGACTGACCGGATAATTGAGTACTGACCATAAATTTGAGTACAGCGATCTAAAATGCAGTTTTTGTTGTGAAGATGAATTGTAAATCAGAAAGCCTCAAGGATTTTTGTAGGGTAATTGGTAATACCTGTTGGAAATTTTAAAAGAAAACAAATTAATACTGGAAAGAAATACAGGTGTATGTATCTGTCGAGCTATTCCCTACGAAAATGTTGTGTTTAAAGTCCTTTTATAAATGATGTTGTGTTTTCTGTTTTGAAACTCTGTTATGAAAAACTGACTGCTGGAAAAAACTCAGTAGTCCTGGTAGTGTCTGTGGACAGAGAAACAAAGTTAACTTTGTGTCAACTATGACTTATTTGTTTCTCTCAATAATCATTAATTTCATGGTACGTATCTATACATACTTACAGTTCTGCTAGACTGAGCGTGGACAGTGGGATGATGGTGTTACATGGGTCATTCCCCATTTAGTACATATGTCTTCAAATAGTTAGCTAGTGTGCTGCGGTCCAGTTTTAGACACTGTCTTATCCAGGAAATGAGTAAACTAAAAATAGCGCTCCTTGTGTCAGCAACAATCATGCTCATTATGTTTTTCTGAAGAAGGGTCAAGGCCCGAAACGTCAGCTTTCCTGTTCCTCTGATGCTGCTTGGCTTGCTGTGTTCATCCAACTCTACACCTTGTTTTGCTCATTTTGTTCCTGAGTTTCAAACAATGGGAAATTTGGAGAAGTATCTTGTCACAAGGATTTAACCTCCACTGTGCATTGATCTCTTGCTACCGTTATCTATGGAATGGATGGAACTGCCATATGTACGAAGGCTCCCTTCCTTAGTTGATTTCATTTGGCATTCTCATATGAGCCCTTGAATATCCTGATTCATCTCTGGCCAGTACACAGACTAGAGTTAGCAGTCTTGTGCACTCAATATTTCTGTTCCTGGTGTAACATGGACAAGATATCTTGATACAATACTTTTTGTGTGAAGGCTTGTTTACCCTTAAAAACACTCATCATCATGGTATGCCAAATTCATCCCTATGGCCAAAACCAACGATTCTTTTCAAGGATAATAGGTACTGCAGATGCTGGAGCATCCGAGGTGACAAGGTGTGGAGCTGGATGAACACAGCAGGCCAAGCAGCATCATAGGAGCAGGAAAGCTTGATGTTTTGGGCCTAGACCCTTCTTTTCAAGTACTTCTTTAATACAGTCAGGCCATTCCTGGATAATGAGCTTCTGCAAATCTGTAGTTGCTCGTTCTGAGCAGTTGCTAATTGCGATTGTCCACTCTTTCTCTGGCCAAAGTTTAACGGATCAACCTTGATAATGTCTTCAACTTCATAGTCCAGAGCATCAACTTGTAGATCAAGAGGAATATCTTGAGTAATCTGCTCAGCATGTCAGATGTAAACATCCTGTTATCTGGCTTGTATCTTACTTCAAAGTCATAAATATTTTTGGTCAGGAACAAAACAGAAGTTACTGGAATAGCTCAGCAGGTCTGGCAGCATCTGTGGAGAAAAAATCAGAGTTAATGTTTCGGGTCCAGTGACCTTTCATCAGAACTCTTTATTTTTTATTTAATGTTTCTGATTGACCTGTTCTGACATATTATGACATTCCTCAACAACAGGCAAGACTTGAACCCAGGCCTCCTGGACCATTTCAGAGTCATCTGCCTGCATATCGTTAACTGGTTTGATTGCGCCACATATGATCTGATATCACAGTGGATATGGGTTGAATATCATTTAACTGTGCAGTACCAACATCTGTGCATACAGGTAGACTCGCCATTGCTGAACGGTTGGCATTTACCGGATAGAAGCTTTTGGGAAACCAAGATAAGCTTGCATATTCACATTGTAATTTGATCGTGCCAATTCATGAAGTTGGTGATTTATTATAAGCTGTAAGATGTTTCTCATAGCCTGTACCATGGAGTGCCATTTGCTGAGATACATGTCTTTCTAGATGTCTATTGGCAATATGATGGCATGGCACCCATACTGTTTTTAGCTTTAGTGTCTTATCCTGCCTTTTACAACAGTATGAAATGAATGGTTGCAAAAGTTTCTGATTGCCTTATACTATTAATGTAGTAAATGAGGCTAACAATGAGGGCTTGGTCACTTTCTGAAATTCACCTTTACTTGATTAATCCTGAACCACATTGAATTTGTGTTTGTACACCATTAAAGCTCTGTCATTGCTGCCAGTGCTATGGTATACTATCTTGTCGAGCACATTTGTTTTGATCTGAAGTCTGGTTTGGCCTTTGGAACCGGGATCCCATCACCTGAGTGTTCAATGTTCCTAAATGCCAAATGCTTTATGGATATTAGGAAAAGCTGGACTCCTTTTGTTTGGGTACAGAAACTACATCTGTTACAGATTGTGTTCATTTGTTGCACGTTGCTGGCCATAGCACCAGTGTTGCCTAAACATACAGCTTGTAGTTATTGTTGTCCTGCCACTATGACTTCATACTTATTGACATGTTACTAGAGGATGGCCATGGTATGACTCTTTTTCTTGCCCAATGGCTCCTTCCTAAGGGCTTCAATGGATGTAGATCTTTGCAAGCATCCATAGAGAAACCAAATGTAAGGCCCCTGTTTGCCAATGGGAAGCAAGACTTTTCAAGCTCTTTTCTAAGGATTATCTATTGCATGATCTGTAAAGTAGATCTGCATGTGTTGTTTGAACAGGTGTATTTCAAAAGGGTGTCACTAGATACAGCCCAGCCCAGTCCAGTCTGGGCTATTCATGGATTTTGTTTTAAAAACATTGGATTGTACCACATTAAACCACATTTCACTGACTTTATGTCAGTAGAGATGAAAAACATTCTTGTTTAAGTAGCTGCTGTTGTGTGAATAGGATGAGACTACCAGGAACAGTGTGTGCTTCCAGTTTCTGTATTGTACTGCATTGGCTTTGTGTTGTAACTCAGAAGTCAATTGTTTTAATTATTTTGTCTTGAAAGAACATGTGTTCTAATTAAAAATAAATTTCTTGTGTTCTTGGTGGTTAATACCCTATCTACAGATCTCTGTACAGTTGTCCACACTCTTATGATGCTACTGAAATGTGAGAAATCCTCCCTTTGACTGAATTCTCTGTCCAAAACTGTTGTCTGGTTTGTTTTCAATTAGTTTTCCAAACATCTGCCACTAAGATTTTTGAATTCTTTTACTGATGGCCATGGTGTGAGTTTGCCCTGAACAGGTGTTTTTAACTGCTGGACCAATGCTACGTTACCTTCCGTTACAAATAGGGGATAGATATTGTAGTGTTGAATAATCCAATAGACAATTATATACAAACATTACATTTCTTGAGAAATAAGTATTTCGGCTAACATTATGTAATTAGGTTACAATTGCATAATGTGAGTGCTTCTTGCAGAGTATAATGCTTCAAGTGATCTGAGGTCATATGCTATGATGTAGTGATGATTTAATGAGTATGTCTCTACTGATATATTGACCATGAGACCTCACATAACAGAGGGCACAGTTTAAGAGTAAGAGGTCTATTTTTGAGATGGAGATTAGGATTTGCTTTTTCTCTCTCAGATCCATTAGTATGTGGGATTTTCTTCCTCAGAAAGTAATAGAGGCTGGGTCATTGAATTTATTCACAACAGTTAAGATTTTTGATTGACAAAGAGTCGAGTACTATCGGGATGTAGACATAGAAGTGATATGGAGACTGCAACGATATCAGCCATGATTTTATTGAATGGCAGAGCAGGCTTGAAAGGTGAATGGCCTCATCCTACAACTAAGACCTATGTTCTGAGATAAAAGGTACTGCAGATGCTGGAGAATCCGAGATAACAAGCATGGGGCTGGATGAACACAGCAGGTCAAGCAGCATCAGAGGAGCAGGAAAACTTGACGTTTCGGGCCTAAACCCTTCATCAGTAATGTTCTTTTGTCTTTGAGAGAAATGATGTTTTTCTTCTTAAGTTCTAATTTCCTTGTATAAAGGAGAATAAGCCGAGAAGCAAGCAAATCAAAACGAGTCAATCTCACTTTTCAGATTTTTACCTCCATACAGGCAGGGCTACAGCTGGTAGATGGACTGATTACCATATGCCTCGAATGCTCACAGAAAAGGCTATGAGCCAAATCTGTCTGTTTTGCTTCTGGTTAATATTGTTCCCAGTTGTTGCTGTTGAATGCCCAGGCCATTTTTCAATTTAAAAAGAGAGCAACTGCTGATGTTCAATAAGATGTTTGGGCACAAGTTCAAGAGCAGATGTGGCTATTGCTGCATAAGAGCAGTGATAGCCATAAGATATAGGAGCAGAAGTAGGCCGTTCAGCCTATCGAGTCTGATCTATCATTCAATGAGGTCATTGCTGATTTGAAAATCCTCACCTCTACTTTCCTGCTTTTTCCTCGTAACATTTGATTCCATAACTGACATTGAAAATCTTGTCTATCTCAGCCTTGAATATACTTAACACTGCAGCTTCAGCAGCCCTCAGTGTTAAAGGATTCCATAGATTCACTGACCTCTGAGAGAAGAAATTCCTCCTCATCTATATCTTAAATGTGCTCTGAGGTTATGCCCTCTGGTCCTAGGCTCCCACAGGGGAAATACCTTTCCACATTTACCATGGCAAGTCACCCCCAGAATCTGTGTTTCAACAAGATGCCTCTTATTCTTCTAAATTTCAGTGAATACAGAGGCAACCTACTTAGCCTGTCCTCATAAGAAGAGAGTGAGTGTCAGCATTCTTGTTCAGCTGCAGTAAGCATGATTCTTGAAATAGAATCTATTCCTCCTCACTACCCATGCATTACACGTCCAGTTGTAGTGAAGATTGCTGAGGTGAGTTGGCTTGTATTCTGAAACAGCTCTCAATGTGATTTGCCAGTTCAGCCCTGACTTGACATTGGATCTGAGATTTTCTGTGCTGTCTGACGAGATGACTAAGTACAAACCTTCATACCTTTAGGGAATCCTGCTGATTTCTTTTAAAAAAAAGAAAACTAGACTAGATATGAAAATACTAGAGCAGATTATCCTGTTGTTTATAATTGATTTTTTTGTTTTTCCTGAAAAACCAAACTGAACACAATATAGTGGATTAAACATATCTGGGTGATGTACCTGGAGCTTAAGAGGAACAGATGGGACATTCAAAAGGAGCAATATCCACAGCATCAACTGATTAGAGACAAGAAAAGCTGTAGCTGAGGTGACAGCTATGTTCTGCCACAGTGTATTGGAAACCCTGCAATTCCAGAGTCTGGGACATGACATACTCATTTCTAAATTAACTGTAATTAATTTCAGTCAAGGTTTGTTTTGAAGTGTTTGAATTTTATTGCAAAGGTTGGCAATTGTACACCTCACCACCACACCACCCCCACATTCCCACCCCAAAACCATTTATTCAATTTGTGGAAACTTGCAGTTGTTCACCATTGAGTTGCTGGAACCTAACTGCTAATGGATTCTTATGAACTTTAACATCATACATTCCTGCAGCAGGAAATTACTGCAGTTCTCCAGATGAATTGTTCTGCCTGCCTCTGCTTAGTCTCTTCAATCAAATGTGTACAAATATTGATGACCAAAGTGCAGGCAGAGATGAAACAGCAGTTGATTATTTTGTTTGACAGAACGTGCCACTGGATAGGGAATAGTGCACCTGGCATTTAATTATTTGTTTTTCCATATCAAAATCCCCTTCTCTTGGGTTATTCCCATGAATATGTCCTGATGAATTCCATTATCACCGTCTAAAAATTATAATGATAGGTGAGGAAGAGAAAGATGTGAACATCATCTCCTTAATAACATGCATTTATTTTTCAATTAGTTACGCATTACATAGAATTATTGCAAGTGTGCTGAAAATATGAATAATACTCAGAATGTAGATTTGGAGTCTTACTGCCATCCCATTTTCTACTTCTATTTCTGTTTCTGAGCACACTGTGCTCAGTGACTCAAATGCTGGAAGCTTTCAGTTGTTGCATGGACACGTTTATCTTCTAAAATGGATAAAATATGTGAGAAACTGGGAGAGTGTAATGTTTCTCATGCTGCTTAAAGAGGCATGCTGAGCTGTCAGATGTCTGCCACTCTGACTGTATAATTAATGCTGAGAAAGTAAAGAAATAGCTTAGGGTTAGGCTGTCTTGGGCACCTCCCTGAAGCTCACCTGTTCAGCCTGTGTCCCACAAGGAGAAAGCAACTGAATGTTTCAAACAGTTACTAAGTAGAAAGAAAATTCAACACAGAAGTTCAAATTCTTTCATTTTTCTATACATCAGTATACATGTAAGACACGGAAAATACATTTTTGCAGTGTTACTTTATCTGTGCATGATTGCTTGATTTTATCAGTCAGAGCAAAACACTTGAGCTGCAACTCTAGCTCCCTACCCTGCTCTTCGGCAGAAAACAGGCCAGAGCTTAAACAGATTTTGGGGGTGGGGCTTATCCACTACTTTCCTTGAAATGATATGCCCACTCCAACTTAAAATCAGAATGTTAATGAATATTGTGTGAATGAGATCTCCGAATCTGTGCCCCACATATTGTCCCAAGTACATCCCTCCTCATCTGTCATTTCAGCCTCTAACAGCTTTGTCTTAATGCACAGAAGTGTGCTTTGATTTGCCATCATGTAAAATGTAAAAATTACACAGTTCAGTGAGCCCTGTGATATCCCTTTTTCCATGCATTCAAGCTTTGGGACTTTGTATAGCAAACAAAAGATTCTACCACTTACCAAAGCAGCCAGTAGGAGCTTTAAAACAGTACTGACTTAGATCACAACCATTGAGATGACCTTGAATGCTTACCTGACAAGTATCCATCAGTGAACATGATTCCACAAATCTTCTGACAAGTCAGGAGTTGGCAAGGATATAGTAGTTGTCACTGCTACCAAAACGTTTAGGCCACATTCCTGAAGTGAAGATCCCAGCGTATGAAGCTCTCTGTACACAAATTCAAAATAATTTGAATAGTAGATAAAGGCATATTTTGTGGGTGCACGGAAGACAAAAGATGTCTTTCCAGCTGTTCTCCTCCGTGTTTATGGTGAAGCCCATCTATCATATTGCTCAGGGAAGCAATGCTAGCTTCAGAAATAAAAATTGCTGGAAGTGCCCGGCAGCACATCTATGCAGAGAAATAAAGTTAACATATGAGATCACAATGACCTTTTTGTCCTTGGCCATGATCCAAACTCTTCAGAAACAGCCAATATTGTACCCATTTTGGCAATGCCAAGTTTCATTGGAATACCTAATGAATATAAATCAACATAAAATATTTGAGACTTGGGAAGCCCTCAGAACTCTCAAATATCTTTTGTTTGAGTCATAAAATTGAACATTCAACTCATTTTAACCATTGTTCAGATGCAGCATGTTTAATAAGTTTTTTCAATGATTGATGAAACTTAATAGTCTGTCATAAAATGCAATAAAATATATAGGAAATATAAAGTTACAATGTAGTTCACTCTTAGAATTAATCTCTAAATAAAGACTAAACATGGCAATGGACGGACCAGAACAGTAGCTTTATTTCCTACAGTTCCTGAAAATTTGTTTGCATCTCCAGAACAAATCATGTCTTGCAAATAAGCATTAGAGGGTGGTTAATTCCGTGGATTCATTCTGAGGCCTCATGCTTAAAATTCCGCTTTCTTTAATATTATACACTTGAATGCAAATATGGAAGGAATGTTGTTTACAAATCCTGAGGTATCCTCTTTTCATTGTATAAACCTATTTATTATTAGTCTACTAGCAGCCAGCTATTGGATGTCTATAATACCCCACTGCAGAGTACAGACTTGCAATGTCTTTTGCATTTTATTAATATATTCACAGGTCTCCAAGAATCAGGCCATGATCGCAGTAAATGTGATAATTAAACAACAATAACAATGAATATGGCAAAATCACGGCAAATGTAGAAATGATTTTTTTTTTGCAGTCATGTAAATTTGGAGTCCAAAATAGATATTTCTTCGACTGTGCAGTATTTTGTGCTCTGAGTGGTGCAGTTGATGTTATACATTAAATGCATGCTTGTTTTTGAATAACAACAGAGATGGTGTCTTCCTAAGAGTTTGTTGAGGAAAACACAAAAGAATTATGGATGTTTAACTACTAATCCAGCTTCACATAGTTTAAATTACTGGCTATTCTGTGTGGTAAATATCTCAACTATGATATTGCCTCTGATTTAATTTATTTGTCAATAAATCTGAATGGCAGTTTAACCTGTATAAAGTGTTCCAAATTCCCATTGTTCAGAGTGGATATATGATGTTTCTCTAATAGGTAATTTATCACAATTGACACAGATCTTTGAACCAGGTCTACACTAATTTAGAAAAGCAGTGCATAAAAGACACAACGTTCTGGCCATAGGTAATAGTCTCTCTAAGAGTGTTTGACACTTTTTTTTTTACTGAAGAGAGCATGAACTGATCCGGTCACACAGGTTGCTAAATAATTATATAAGGAAGGAAGGAACTAGAAAACGTTGGCTGATAGAGGTTAGGTGAAGAATGGAAGGAGATGTGGAGCACAAACATTGGCAAGGATTTGGCAGGTTTCTCTGATTCTCGAAGTGTCCGTTCCTGAGTTTTACATTCCATGTAATTAAAGCTAACATAATGGCAGCTGGGGTTGATTGTTTCTCTATTGTAATATGGAGTTAATCATGAATAAACTATTAGTAAAATTATTAATATATATAACACATATAAAATTTTAACATTGGGTTTAATTTTAATTTGCAACTCTTCCCCTGATCTGGCATGGTTTAATTTCAGAATTGTTGAATATCCATGTGCTGAGGAAATTATCGTAGAGTGTATTAGTTGTGCTGGGATCATGGATCATAGATCTTCTCACTGCTTTGTGAGTCTTATGCCCTTATATGCATTTTGACTTCTGTCACTTAAATTTCCAATCTACCTCCAAACTTCAGAATAAATTTTGAAGTTGTAATCTGATGCTAGCTCACCCCAAAACCTCTTTTAATTAACAAACAATCTATTTTTTAATACTCATATTAAGTATTAGAACCTTGGAATACTGCCTCCAGCCATCTGTGTATTTCCTGGTTTACACACAATCATGCATTTCTGAATTTCAGCTGATCATTTCAAGCCAAATTATACTGTAGAGTCATAGAACTGTACAGCATGGAAACAGAACCTGTGGTCTGACTGTCAATGCTGACCAAATACTCTAAATTAATCTAGTCCTATTTGCCAGCATTTGACCCATATCCCTCTAAACCCTTTCTATTCATATACCCATCCAGATGCTTTTTTTTAAATGTTGTAATTGTACCAGCCTCCTCCACTTCCTCTGGCAGGTCATTCCATACACACACCACCCTCTGTTTGAAAAAGTTGCCCCTAAGATCCCTCTTAAATCGTTCCCCTCTCCTTAAAACTATGCCCTCCAGTTTTGACTCCCCCACCCTGGGAAAAGACCTTGGCTATTCACCCTATCCATGCCCCTAATGATTTTATAAAACTCTATAAGGCCACCCCTCAGCCTCCGACTCTCCAGGGAAAATTGCCCCAGCTTATTCAGCCTCTGTAGCTCCAAGTTTTATACACCTGTGACTGAGCCCCTCCAACCGTAGCAAATCCTTTTAAATTTTGTCTGAATCCTTTCGAGTTTCACGACATCCATCCTATAACAGGGAGACCAGAATTGCACGCCATATTCTAAAAGTGGCCAAACCAATGTTCTGAACTGCCGCAACATGACTTCTGAACTCCTATACTCCATGCACTGACCACCTCCTCTATAATATGGACAGTTTTCAAGATGTCGCTATTTATTTCCCCACGTTCTCTATCTCCCATATCCTTCTCCACAGTAAATACTGATGCAAAATACTCATTTAGTTCTCCTCCATCTCCTGTTGTTCCACACGTTGGCAGCCTTGCTGATCTTTAAGGGGCCCTATTCTGTCTCTTGTTACTTTTTTTTTGTCCCTAGTGTATTTGTAAAATCCCTTTGGATTCTCCATAATATAGCTTTGGCAAATAGGGTTATGTCCCATTTTTGCCTTCCTGATTGCCCTCTTACATATACTCCTAGTTCCTTATACTCTTCTAGTGATTCACTCAATCCCTGCTCTCCAAACCTGTCTATAGCTATTCCTTCTTCTTCTTGACCAAAACCTCTCTTTCTATAGTCATCCACCATTCCGTACACCTACTAGTCTTGTCCTTCACCCTAACAGAAAGAGACTGTCTCTGGACTCTGTCATTTTTGAAGGCTTCCCATTTCCTAGCTGTCCTTTTACCTGCAAATATCTGCCCCCAATCAACTTTAGAAAGTTCTTGCCTAATACCATCAAAATTGGCCTTAGTGCAATTTAGAACTTTAACTTTTAGATCCAGTCTATCTTTTTCCATCACTATTTTAAAACTAACAGAATTATGATCACTGGCCCCAAAGTGCCCCCCCACTGACACCTCAGTCACTTGCCATGTCTTCTTTCCCAAGAGATGGTCATGGCTTTGCTCCACCTCTCGTAGGTTCATCCAGCTACTGAATCAGAAAATTTTCTTGTACGCACTTAATAAATTCCTCTCCATCCAAGCCCTTAACACAATGGCAGTCCTAGACTATGTTTGGAATGTTAAAATCCCCTACCATTACCACCCTATTATTCTTACAGATAACTGAGATCTCCTCCTTACAAATTTGTTTCCTAATTTCCCATTGACTATTGGGGTACCTATAGTACAATCCCAATAAGGTGATCATCCCTTTCTTATTTTTCAGTCCCACCCAAGTAACTTCCCTGGTCATATTCTCAGGATTTTCCTCCCTTAGTACAGCTGTAATGTTATCCCTAATCAAAAATGCCACTCCCCCTCCTCTCTTGCCCCCTTTCTATCCTTCCTATGGCATCTACACACTGGAACATTAAGCTGCCAGTCCTGTCCATTCCTGAGCCATGTCCCTCTAATCACTATAATATCCCAACCCCATGTTCCCAACCATGGCCTGAGTTCATCTGGCTTTCCAGTCAGGCCTCTTGCATTGAAATAAATGCAATTCCATTATAGAGCTACTAATCTTACCAAACATTTTTATGATTCCAGATTATTCAGTGAAATACTTAATGTAGATCAGACGTTTTGTGAGCCCTTGAAAAACCAATACGTTGCAGTTCGATCAGAGTTTATGAAATGTAGGACATCGGGAGATAAGAGCTAATTTCCACTTTTTGAAAAAACAGTAATGTAAGTTTGGAGGAGATTTGTAATCACACACAAATATTCTTTAAAATGAAAGTGGATAGTATGCTTTGACCTAGAGTGAATAAGCCCTAAACTCCAGTGACTGTATCAAGTTTAAGGTCTTGTGGAACAAACATGGTCTTAAACATCCAACCCAATTTATGTTTTTCGTTCTCATAATTGAGGCCATTCATAATCACAGAATTGTTATGGTGCAGAAGGAGGCCATTTGGTCCATTGTGTCTGTGAGGGCTCTATGAGCAAATCTCCTGCCTTTTCCTCATAACCCTGATCTTTGTTTCTATCTGAATAATCATCCAATGCTATCTTGAATGCCTCAGTTGAACCTGCATCAACGAGACTTCCAGGCAGTACACTCCAGACTCTAACTACTCACTGTGCAAAAGGGTTTTTCTCTCCTTGTCCTTCACCCTAACAGAAAGATACTGTCTCTGGACTCTGTCATTGCAAAATGCTTTAAAATGTGGTCTCTGGTTCTCAATCCATTCCCAAATGGGAACAGTTTCTCTCTGTCTGCTCTGTCGAGACCCTTCATGATTTGGAAAACTTCTATTAAATCTCCCCTTAGCCTTCTATCCAAGGAAAACTGTCCAAACTTCCCTAATCTTTCCTCGTAACTAGTATCTTATACTTGCAACCATTATTATAAACCTCTTTTGCGCTTCCTCCACTGCATTCCCATCCTTCGTCTGTGGCAAGCAGAATTGTACACACTACTCGGGCTGAAGTTTAACCAGTGTCCAAGTTACAGGTAGTTCTGCTATAACGCGCGATTTGTTAACGCGAATGTGCTGCAATGCAATCGATGAATAATGGACACTGTTTGGATAACGTGAACTTTCTGCTGTACTGGTATAGCTCATATAATACGATTTTCTATGGTGGTTTTCTGTAGCACAAGGTCACACAAGAACGCAGCTATCGTATTATAGGAGAACTACCTGTACATGTGTTCCTCTCTACTGCTGTACTAAATGCCCATATCAGTGAAACCTAGAATAGTAAAAACCAAAAGAACTACAGATGTAGTAAATCAGGAACAAAACAGAAGTTGCTGGAAAAGCTCAGCAGGTCTGGCAGCATCTGTGAAGAAAAATATCAGAGTTAAAATCAAAGGTCCAGTGACCTTTCCTCAGAACTCAAACTTAGAATCGTAGCTGCTTTATTAACAGCACTCTCTATCTGTCCTGCCACCTTAAATGACTTGCAGGTAGTTTTCCTATAACACAATAGTTGCGTTCTTCTGTGATCCCACACTATAGAAAATTGCCATAGAAAATCACGTTATAGGGAAATCGCTATAGAAAATCATTACACCCTTACAGCAGAAAGTTCTCATTATCCAAACAGCGTCCACTATTCGTCAGAGATAACTAGACTCTAGGCCCAAAACGTCAGCTTTCCTGCTCCTCTGATGCTTCTTGACCTGCTGTGTTCATCCAGCTCTACACCTTGTTATCTCAGATTCTCCAGCATCTGCAGTTCCTACTATCTCCACTATTCATCAATTGTGTTACAGCCAATTCGTGTTAATGAAACTCACGTTACAGCAAAACTACCTGTATTTATATATACACATATATAAGGTAGCAGACATCTTATAAAGCTATAGCCCACATTAGTAGTTTGCATGTACTGCTCTTTAGGAGTGACCACAAGCCTCCATGCTTCCAACAGTATTTGGTTTGACCTGGAGTACTTAAATTCCGCAATATTGAGCGGTATGAAGGACTTTCTAGCTGCTTAGTTTTGTTGGAAATTTTGACACCAATGACAATCAATCAGAAGTCCTGGAAAAACAGTGCAAAGCAAACTGTAAAAATGTCAATATGTCATCTACAGCCATAATTGAGGAAAATCTAAATTTTGCTGGTCCAGTGGGACGCTTTAGTACCAGCATATAGTTTTAAACTTGATTGAACAAGGCAAGTGCCTGTTATGTATGGGCGTTGACTGTTGCAGACCATGTTACAGCTTCAAGTTATTCATTGAGCATGTTCTATAATAATAGGATGCCACAACGAGTCTTGAGTTCAAAATACAATCCAACTGTTTCTTTGACTATTGGACAGTGTTCTGCCTTGTTGAAGAGAATCAAAAATGTTTTCATTTCTCGCTCAAAAGAAAACATTCAGAATATCCAGTGGTTCAAATTTTCTAACTTTAGTGAAGCAACTCTGAAATACGGCACTAAAAATAGACAAAAATGTAAAATTGAAAAGTGCTTGATCAAAAATTCACAGTGCGCAACACAATTTCGATCACATTGTGAAGCAGTTGGCAGTTTATGGCTTTTTCCCGACAAGAATATATTTTCCATTCAGCAGTCAGAACAGAGGAAAGCCCTATCAGCGGTATAGTTTCAGCCAGTCCTCATCAAACAGACAGATTTGAATACCCCGATGAGCACTGGCTCATAAGCAGCTACTCATTGGACTCACTCATCTGTACCTCTTCCTCACGCCTTAACAACAGTCGTTTCCATGTCAGTGAGCAATCTAGACATCAGGATCTTCTTATCAATACTGACAGTGGATTTGCTGGCCATGTCTGTTGTCAATAGCAACAGACAACTGGAGCGGCTCCAAAAGCAGCAGCTTCAGTGGGTGGGCATGCAGTCAAATGCAGCTGCCTACTCTGCTGGTGGGGTAAACTTTGTGCCAAAAACAATTGCTTTCAGTTTATCCTGTAATGAGCAGATAAAATGTTCGCAGAACATCCAACAGAAGTGGATGCCAGCATCAGGAACACCAATCATTTCAGAACTGATCATATCACCTTGTGCAATTTTGTGTAATAAATCATACCAGCGTCAAGTGATTAGATCATAGACATTGTTGAGTTTCGTTGCTTTCAGATGCAGGCATCTCATATGAGCTTGACGGCTTCCAATTTTTCAGGCAGCTTTTCTGCTTTGAAACGCCAAAGTTATTCAACCATTCCTCAAACAGTACACCAATTATTCAGTCTTTGTTACTTCCATAAAACATCAGGGGTCTTTGGAGTTGCCAATCATCAGCTACTTTTCCTACCTCCATGGTCATCGTGCAAATTTTTTTGCACGTAAGTGTTTCCTTGATTGAACTAAACCAACATCTCACTTGAGTAAAAGAAGGCCATCTTCATCAGGTCATTACACTTGAAACAAAGTAGTTTTCAATTGCATCCAGTATTTTTTTGTGGAAATACCCCCTGCTTAATGACATGTGGACTGCTTTTGATAGTGTGTCGATTCACTTTTGAAGAGGTTGATGCACCATATATGTGAACGTCAAAATTAAGTGCAAGAGTAGGGTTCTGGATCCCTCGTGTCTCCTCCTCCATTCAGTAACATAATATCTGCTTTGATTTGTGGAATCACCTCCACATTCCCACCTATTACCAATAACCTTTGATTTCCTTGTTAGTCACAAATCTATCTATCTCTGCCTCCAAAATATTAAATTTCCCTGCCTCCACGGCTATCTGGCTTATGACACTCTGATGGAAAATTTATCTTCATCACTTTTTTAAATGGCCATTGGCTAGTTCCAGATGCTTCTGAAAATTGCTTCTTGCTTTGAGAGATTTGTGCACCCAACAGAGATCAAAATACATCAGCACAGCTGGCAAATTGATTCTCCAAAATGTCCCAAAACACCCGTGAAAGATTAATGGAGAGAGTGAGAAATGAGAAACAGTCATCTCACTGCATGGGGAGAGAATATGTGAGGTGCTGCTCCTTGATTTGCAAAAATTATCTGTCCACTGCTCACTGGTCCAGCTCGTCCAAATACAGGCCCCCTCTTTTCTGTTCTTGTTGCTCCTTCAGAGACAAAATCTATTATTGATAGAGCGGTATGGATGAGAAAGAGAAATCCTGCAATTTGGAGGAGTTGAAGCAGTTATTCTGGTTGGTCCTTTAGCTACCATCACTCTGAGCTCAAACTAAAATGAGGTACAGCAGGATAGTGGATGCAGTGCACAGGTTGCACAGTACCCTGGCTCATGCTCAGGGATGGATGAGGTAGGATACCACAGCGGGAGAGAAGCACCAGCAGGATGCAAAGCAGATACAGGCTGAGGTGATTAGAGAAGCAGGTATGCCTCCACTGGAGTGAACTGTACTCTCTCATTCCTTAAAAGTCATCCTCACCTTAATCTGCAGTGACACTCCCAGGAAGATTTGACGCTCTGTGTAACAAAGAGCAGGAGAACAGCTACATTCAGAAATAGCAGTGTTTGGCAGGTTTCCTATATCAATTGGAGGGCAAGGGTAAGTGGCTCAAGTGAGGGGTCATCTCAAGTAAGTTATGGTTGCCCTAGCGATTGACTGAAGTGCAATTTATTTTTTCCTTAATATTTTTTGCATTTTTTTTGTTTTGTGTTTTTGCATTTTACTTCATTGATTTTGAAGTTATCTGAATCCCTTTTCTGCCTCTGATGAAAGTTGATTTTAATAAATCATTAGCAATAATGCTATGTAGAATCCAATAAAAATTTAAAGGGAAAAGGTTTTATCAGATCATGGAGAAGACATAACCAAATGTAGGGACTACCTTAATACGCTGTCTCTCAAAGAATGTTATTTGTGCTTTGTAAGATATAAAATTGAACTGTAAAAGTGGGCCACATGGCCTCCTTCTCTGCTACAACATTCTATGATTTCAGACAGCCAGCATATCTGTCTATTTCCATATTTTTGATGTGGAGGTGCCAGTGTTGGACTGGGGTGGACAAAGTCATAAATCACACAACACCAGGTTATATTCCAACAGGTTTATTTGAAACCACAAGCGTTTGGAACGTAGCCCCTTCATTTGGTGAGAAAAAAGCACGCAGAACACAGAATTTATAAGTAAAAGATCAAAGGGTCACAGAACTGATGAGGATGCATTAAACAAATCTAAGATGTTGTTAAATCTTGAATCCGTTAGAAGGTTTTAATTGATTAATATCTATACGTAAATCCCCAAATTCCTTTCAAGTCTAAAAGTTTTATCAGTGTAAAGAGGTGACATTTTATAATCATAGAATCCCTACAGTGTGGAAACAGGCCCTTCGGCCCAACAAGTCCACACTGAACCTTGGAGCATCCCACCAGACCCATCCCCCTAAACACTATGGGCAATTTAGCATGGCCAATCCACCTAACCTGCACATCTTTGTACTGTGGGAGGAAACCCACGCAGACACAAGGAGAATGTGCAAACTCCACACAGCCAGTTGCCCGAGGCTGGAATTGAACCCGGGTCCCTGGCACTGTGAGGCAGCAGTGCTAGCGACTGTACCACTGTGCCGGTGGTATGTCAGGCAATGCATGTTAGGTGTGAGGCCTTGTTTAGAATCTGTTTGTGTTTTGGTTTGGAGTCAAACTGGTTTTATTCCTAAAAGTAGGAATTTATAAAACACCAGATAGACAGTCAGTCAGTCAGTCCGTCAGGCAATAAATTGTCTGCTTTTTGAACAAAATAGAGAATATCTGCAAATATAAATCTATGGGGTGAATGTGTGTGTGTGTATTTTGATACAAACTGCACCATAATAAAATCAAAAAATAAGTACAAATTTAAATTGTTGCCTTAATAGTGCACATCGGCTTGGCTGGCAGGAGAAATCTCGAAGTTAATGCTATGATTGGTAGTTATGTCTGTCTAGATCATGAAGATTGAATGCCACTAATTTGTATCTTTTATCTGTAGGCCTCGTACCAATGACCCCAGCTTTCTCTCTCTGGATCTGAAGAAGTGAAGTTAACCTGAGGTCTCCATGTGTATCATCTTCTTCCAGTTTCAACCCCATGCATTTTCTGCTTACAGGTATTCTAACTGCAAAATCTCTGTTATAAACACATGAGCCTTGCAGTTGCAGAGTCCAAACTGCAGGCTTTCATTCACATGTGTCTCAAATTCTGGTAATTCAGTGATTTAAGGTCCAGAAATTCAGTCAAGTCTGCTTTTTTTTTATTTGATGGATTATTTTGTTCAGAATTAGTGATTTCATTTTTTTTATTGCTTTTTCCTTATTCATGGATAAATCCTTGGAACAGACGTTGGCAACCCTTGGAGTTGGTCCATGATCAGGAACAGAATGGTGTGACTGTGAGTGAGTGAGTCTAGTATGGGGATCTAGAATTTAACTTTGGAGAAGCCTCAGCCAGTGCCTTTATTCATAAGTATGAAGTTCTTGCTTTTGTTGTTGATGATGGCACATCCTGCAGAGAGAATACACAAACAGACCATTACAGCACTGTGGTCCCGAGTGTCATTCAAGTGGAGGAGAAAGGAGAAGTGTAGTATTCATAGGGGACAGCACAGTTACAGGAATGGATACTGTTTTCTGCAGCAAAGGCTCTGCAACAGAGTCCCAAAAATTGTGTTGCCTATCTAATGCCAAGATTCAGGATATCTCTTGGTTGGAGAGGGATTTGGACCATGTGTGGAAGGATCCAGTTTTCACAGTGCACACAACATATGTAGCACTTGGAAGGATGGGTTGCAAACAGCTAAGAGTTGAATGAAAAGCAGTAACACAAAGGTACTTCCTGGATTATTACCTGAGCTACAAGCAGATTGTTATGTGAGAAATGAGTTCTGATTCATAGATCACTGTTTGTCTTTGTTTCTGATTGATGGAGCACTGGCACCAGTACCAGGAAAAGAGAAAGCTGTTCTGTTGGACAGGCTTCATCTGAACAATACTGGGATCTATACTCTGGCAAATCATAAAACTCGGATGTGTGTGTCTGCGTGTCTTCAATTGAAGGCAACTTTTAAAAGACCAGGAAGAAGTGAAAGAGCATATGTGCAGGTCGTGAAGAGGAAAACAGTAGTCAAAGTATGACAGGAAGGGATAAAAATTACACACTGAAGATTGCAGTGAAAATTAAAACCAGAGAGAGGGAGTCATAATGGTAAATAAAGTTTAAGGCTGAATGCATGCAGCATTGTAACAAGATAGGTAAGTCAATGGCAAAAATAGAAGTAAACCAATATGGCGTTATTGCTATTACAGGGACATGGTTTTAGCTAACCATGAGTGGGAACTCCATGTTCAAGGGTATTCGATGTTCTGTAAGAATAGGTGAAAATGGGCCATTTAGCATGGCCAGTCCACTTAACCTGCAGATCTTTGGACTGTGGGAGGAGACCAGAGCACCTGGAGGAAATCCATGCAGACACAGGGAGGATGTGCAAACTCCATACAGGCAGTTGCCCAAGGGTGGAATTGAACCCAGGTCCCTAGCACTGTGAGACAGCTGTGCTAACCAGAGCCACCAAGCCACCTCCGATTTAAGCATTTTAGGGCATCTTACTACATTAAAGACTCTTATGAATGCATCTTGTTCCTTAAATCAGAATTCTTAGTTATTAATCCTTGAACACTAAAAAAAAATTTAAGAATAAAGAATCATTAGTTTTAACTTGCAATGAAGTGACAATAAAGAACAGTGTTAGGAGCTAAAGTTGGAGCAGGTACTAATGTTACTAAAATGCAAGGCTATATTTTTCATAATTACTAAATAAACCATTGTAGAACTTTCACTTCTCTAAATACTTTTTATTTACTTTTTATTTTTTGAAACGTTATATTTATTTGTAGTCAACAGGATGACTAAGCCCAATATTTAATGATTTTCTGCACAATATACATCTAGGTCAGGCTGATCTCAGCAAAGCACCTGGATCGCTTTATCAAAAGACTGGTTCCCCAACATGATCAACTTGACTTTCAATTTCTTCCTCAGCCTCCCTTATCCTTTGTGCACTCTCTGGATGAGATTGTCACAACTGCCAGTTCCTCTGACCTTAAGAACTTTTTTTGTGCAGTGGACTTCAGACATAATTAAGTCAAATCTAAAGCTCATTATATGGAAGATCCTAGATTAGCAGAAAATGCAGTCACATCTAACTGTCTCACAACCACAACCCAGTTTCAGGATTCCATTTAACCCTTTCAACTCTTGTCCCTTGATTTTGTGTATTTTCTTGTGTTTCATACGTACCATATAACTAGATGAAAACATGTATAACTTTCTCTTCCCCTAGATGAAGTAAATAACTGCAAAACTAAAATGCTGTTTGGAAAGTTGAATTCTATTTCCATGCTTATTAAGCTGTATGACCTTCAGTGAATTTAGTAAGGAGCTTTGCCTTTCATTCTTTGGGTCAAAATAATTTTGGATTATTGCTAGCTGTGATGAATTTAATGAAGTAGCAGTCTAAGGCTGCAAATGGCAGATTCAGAGTCTGTAGTGTATAACTCGCACCACATTTATAATAATTGATTGTTGTTGGACTTTGAATTTTTTTCCTGTCATCACACTCATTTTGACTTGCCTGTAGGCTTAGATCTAGATTTTGATTTATATGGAATCCATCATGCTTCTTAACCATTAGAAAGCCTCAAATTTATGCAAGGTTACAGAATTAACATTTAATAAAAAACAGAAATTACTGTAGAAACTGAGAAAGCAGAACATAACTTGGTTTGAAGAACCTACTCTAAACTCGAATTGTTAACTCTGCTTTCTCTCCAGAGAAGCTGTCAGATGTGAGTTTTTCCAACAATTTCTATTTTTATTTCAGATTACCAACATCTGCAGTTCTTTATTTTATTTAACATTGTAATGTTTTATTCATGTATGCTTCAGAGAACTTGTGTATATGAGCTACTGTGGTACATTATTTTCCTTGTCCTTCTCAATCTTGCTGCAGTCTTAATTTCGTGACCTTTCCAAACCGTTCACCTATTGTCCAGCTTCATCTGCTACCAAGTGTGGGATCAGAACCCAAAGCTTTCTAAAACTGGTTTCTGTTCCTATCCATTCAGTGACTACCAAAAATCTGTCCTAGACTTCATCCTTGAACCCCAGTCGTGCATCTCACAGTTTGGAGTTGTCTTTCCCATGAAGCAGTAGCACAACAATTTATCCTGGACTTCTTCCATATTTGGCTACTTAGTGGTATCAGACAGTCTACTCATTTCTTGAGGAAAAACATTTGGAATGTTAACATCACTGGATAGCCTAGCATTTATTACATTTCCATAATTGCCCTTCAAAAGAAGGCAGTGATCTGTGTTTTTCAGTCACTGTAATCCATATGGTATAAGTACACCCACATCTGTGGCAGTTTGATACAACCAAATGGCTTGCTAAACCACTTCAAAGGGCAGTTAAGAATCATCCACATTGCAGTGGATCTGTGTCATGTGGAGTATCAGTTAAGGATGACAGATTTCCTCCCCTCGTATGTTAGTGAACCGAACAGGTTTCCTGATCGTTATTAATGAAACTGGCATTTTATTCTAGATTTATTAATAAATTGAAATTAAATTTCCTCGCTGTTGTGGTGGGATTTGAACTGTCATCTCTAGAGCATTAATACAGGCATCTGGACCACTATTCTAACATCCCCATCTTAATGTGTGAAGAATGGTTGTTTCATTTGCTCACACTAAACCATTGTTGTACAACGTAAAGCACCTCAGAATCTGAATCTCAGATTCTTTGGAATTCTTTAGAAAGGGAATAATTTCAAGCAATTAAGTTGCCTCAGAGGCTTTGATGGAGAGTAATTGCAATGTTGCACCTACATTTGTAATATAAAAAGTACACGCAGTTTATTTTGCTCTGTTTATTAATATTTTTCAGTATTTGAGAGAGTGAAGCTGATTTTCCCAATGACAGTTTGAATACATTGGCAACAAAATGCATGTATATTTCTGTACTTTATTTTTGCAGGTTTATCCTAGCAGCAAACCGGGATGAGTACTATTCCAGACCAACAAAGCCAGCAAATTTCTGGGGAAACGACTGTGATATTCTAAGTGGTAAGGACACGATCAAGCTAAATTGCACTTCTCCCAAATAGCTTGTGTGGTACAGGCATGATTGATCTTAACTGGTGTTTGTTTCACTCTCTATATTATGTTATGAAAAATTTTCCTTTTAAAGTGAATACTATGCCTTATGGGCACATGGAAAACCAATGTAAGTCTATCAACATTAGTCTATTTTTGAAAAATCAGCTTTATTGTATTCACTAAGCAATTGGAAGCAAATTTTATGCCTTGTATGTGCTTCACCTGGGACAACTCATGCAATGCCACCAAATTGGAATTTTGAAAAGTAACTTGAGACATGATATAGACTAAGTGTAGTATGCTTGGAAGGAATAAGTTGCTTTCAACTTACACAGCTAACTTCTGAGGTTCCCTTCACTTCTCTGGGATCTGTTGTAAACTCAGTTGCAGAGGCAGATTGTCACAACTGGTGAACAAGTCCATTACTAACTTAGAAAAGGGCAAATTAGATGGGCCTGATTTTTTTTGTTGCCTTTCAGATTTCAGGATTTCCTACTGTTTTCAGCTTCTGACTTGAACCATTCCAAAGGCTGTGGTGCCTTTCTGAAGGCAATAGGTCCTAGCGGAGTTGTCTGCCTGGGGAATACTTACCTAGTCTTATGGGTAACATAAGGTCCCTAACAATGATAATGTGTAATCTTATAACAGCTTTAAAATGTTAAAATCTCCCAAAGCACTGAGAACAAGTTACTTGTGTTCTTAATAGCTGAGATATAAGTCCAGGCAAAGTTGTCAGGCCTAAAATGTGTTGACGTATTTTTCAAAACACAAAAACATGCTGGTTGATCATCTCTTGAAAGGCATTTTGAAAAATAGAGCCATATTAGGTTTTTTGATGATTTCTCTCCCTCCCTACCATGATCTGACAAAAATGTTTGTGATTTTCTCTCCCAAACACAGTGAGATTTCAGCTCTTACTGATGGCATCAGAAGGGTCAGAGTTCACAAAATTTACTAGTGACGAGTGAGAATGAATTTCTATTAGATTTCTCCGAGGCCCCATTTGATTCATATAATTGAACTGTGTGAACACATATTTGAAAAAATATATACTGGTGTAGAAGAAAAGTAGAAATGTTTTCAGGGTTATAGGAAAAGGACAGGGGATTGGACCTGCTAAATAACCCTTGTGAAGGGCCACATGGGCTTAATAGGTGTCATACGCTGTATTCATTATAGACTACTCTATGATAAGTTCACACGATGCTAAATGGATATGGGATTGTGTCAAACTAGTACCATTTTCTTTCATTCTGTAGCCAGATCATTCTTGTTGAACTCATCTCTAACCACCTCCTCAGGGGGAGTTAACTTGGGAAATAATGGGAAAATAAATATGCTGACTTAACAATGTAAACGTTCATAGAATCATAGAGTTATATAGCACAGAAATAGACCCTTTGATCCAACTCGTTCACGCTGACCAGCTATCCTAAACTCTTCTAGTCCAATTTGCCAGCATTTGGCTCATATCACTGTCAACCCTTCCTATTCATCCCGATGCCTTTTAATTGTACCCACTTCCATCATCTCCCCTGACAGCTTGTTCCATACATGCACTGCCCTCTGTGTGAAAAAGTTGCCCCTCAGGTCCCTTTAAATCTCATCCCCTCTTACCTTAAACCTGTACCCTCCAGATTTGGACTCCCCAACCCTGGGAAAAAGATGTTGGCTATTTACCTATCCATGCCCCTCATAATTTTATAAACCTCTATAACGTCACATCTCCCATGGGTGAGAGTTACAACATGCTGCTAAGAAGTGGTTTATAGCAAGTCAGTTTTCACTTGCTAGGCCAACTGTGCCATGGACAATTTGCATTGTTGTATTTTATAATGTTGGACAGAAGTTGGTATTGTTCTAGTTCACAACGCTTAGAAAATCTCTGTATAAGCTATGAAGAGAAATTTCAAGGCAAGGCATGAAAATATCATGGGTCCTGCATTTTAGTCTCTGCACCTGAATCTTCTTCTGGGTTGTATGAAGTAAGACTGTTTCACTAATAGCATCCAATAGTAACGAGTTTGAGTATTGCTGAAAAAAAAGACTTTGTCAAAACGTTTGTCTTGCACTCATGAACACAATTCACAAAAATAACACAATCATATTGTATGAGAGGAGAGTGCTTAGTTGGCAAGTGGATTCTGATAGGTAGAAGTGATGCCATGGAAAATGCACCAATTAATGAAGATTAACAGTTTTAATTTAAACCAGGCAAGCTGACTCTGGTCAAGACATTGCTCTGAAATGAACCAGCAAATGTTGAGTTGAAGAAGGCAGAGTACATGTATGCATTCTTTCTATCTGCCAGGAACAGGACCCTGTGTATTAATAGATATAGCTTCCAGTCCACATAAGCGTGTGACACCACAATCCTAAATTGATTGTCAGTGTAATTCTTCACACATCCTGAATCATCCTGCAAATACTGCCCAATTGCAGAATCACATCTAATGTTGGACTCTGCAGGTTTTGCATGCATTGGCCAGTTGAGTATAGGTAGTACCTTACATGTTTGAAACAGCAAAAGGAATGTGTTTCAAAACAAAAACGAAGGATTGCAGATGCTGGAAATCAGATTCAAAAACAAATTGCTGGGAAAACTGAGCAGGTCTGGCAGTATCAGAACTTCTGAAGAAGGGTCACTGGACCTGAAATGTTCACTCTGCTTTCTCTCCACAGGTGCTGCCAGACCTTAGTTTTGCTAGCAATTTCTGTTTTTGAAAAGGAGTATGTTGTTTGATATGATCTGCCAGTCTTTGGAACATGGGGCCTACATTATCTGGCATCACATCTGCACTGAAATTCAAATACCACACTACTACATTCTGTATTGGGCAGAGCATCTTTTTGACTTGACAGCAACTAGCTAGCTTCCTGTGTTGCTCAAACATTTGAGATAACTTGCCTTTCTGGAATAATTTAAGGTAGAATGCAAGACCAAAGATGTGCTTTCAGACTATTTATGAGTTTGCACACTACTGAGCAAGAGTCACTGAATTTACATCCACATCTTTTGGCTCTATGCTGTCTTAAAAAAAAGTTGTAATTAGAAGTTCAATATTTCCATAGGTAATCTGAGGTGATGATCCATTGTCATGACAAAAAGGACATAATATTTTAAAGGTTTGCTGATTTCCACAAGCTCCAGGGTACATTAGGAATCACCCAATATCTTGTTCCCACTAACTCTATTCAGTTGCCCCTGCATAAAAGTATGAGAGTCACTGGGAGTGAAGAAGCTACTTTAATTTCTGTGTACTCTAGCAGGTGACACTCATTTTACATGGAATTTACACCAACGGAAGAAAAAAGAAGGCAGCTTCTTTAACAGCCGATCTGTAACATCAGTCTGAACATCGAATTGAATACTTTAGTTCATTCTAGTATTGTATGTAGTAACCTGTGGTTTTGGTGTTGAATAATTTACAAAATAATGGATTATTGCAGAATCAGAGGGGGAAAGAAAATGAGGTACTTTCCCAGAGGGAGGGAAAACTAAAGGCCAAATCAACCCACGGCAATCTTCAGTATTTCGTACCTTCCACTCTCTATTAGGATAAAGTCTGCAAGTATATCACCCATCCAACTTCAGTTTAGCGACATGAGGAATGACATGAGCAAGCCCTGCTAAATAAGACTGAAATAAATAATTATTAAATTAGGGAGTGGCAAAATAATTTTTGTGCCACTGAAAATAATTTGGATAATTATTAATGGTGTTATTTGCTTCATTTGCAAGTGGGCAACAGGAACTTGGTGGTCATATTACTGTACCGGTAATTCTAAAACTTTAAACTAATAATCCTGAGGGCCACACTTGTAATTTTGCTGTGTCTTTTAAATTGCAATATTTTCCCAGAGGTTCAATAAAAAGTCTGTAGATAATGGCCATTAAGATGCTACTAAGCCACTGTACTGTCATGTCCCAACTGGATAATGAGAAGTTCATTTGAACTTGCCTTATCGACAGGCTCGAACAACACATACCCATTGTGATAATTTCAGGTACATGGCAAAGATTTGAAGGACCTTTCCCCTCTGGCTTTGACCACCAAGAGATTAAAGCACTTCAGGCACAAGGCAGGGGGTTTTCTGAAAGCATAGGGCCCGCAGATGTTGATGTGAAAGAGGTAGAAATGATAAAGGATCATTAGAAGCCATCTTGAGTCATAAATGTTGATTTAAATGTAATGGGGAACAAGATGTCTGTTTTGTTTTGCATTGTACACTTGTAAATTAGTCTCTCTGATTTGAACAACTGTTCTATGTTCACTTTACTCTGATATATAGCTGCTTAAGAAATCAAATCCAGCCTCATTGCTAGGCCTACCTTGTCAGAATTAAGCGCGTGTGCTTTTTTATTGAAAGACATGACTATCCAGATCACAAGGAAGTTGAATTGCTATGTCCTAGGGTCATTCTATTCCACAAATATAAGACATTGTGAGTCAATGATCATGTTCACAGTCACAGTTCCCACACTACGATAATTCAGTCTCAACTTGGAAAGGTGATCTGTACTAAGAAGGAGGGAATGGCAGTAGTCTTGGAGGAATCAACAGGTCCCCTGAGAACAATAATTCTGAAGCTGGTGAATTGATTCAGCTGAAGTCTTAGCTACCTTCAGTGTTCACAGCAGACGTACCTTCTGTCCAGGTGAAGGGAAATTCTGGTGATCCCAAATATAATTAGCCATTTTGCTGTTATCATTTGAGACCATTTGAGACTGATCTAACTGTCCTATTACCAGACTTTAGAAATCTGGATCCAGGAAAAGGAATCTTTGACATATCCATGAGAACATAAACTGTCCCACTTGCTGATGTCTATCAGAATCGAACAGCAAATACCAACCTTAGCTTTGATGCCATGCCTTGAGATGACAATGAGACCACTCCTTCTCATCAAGAACAGAAAAGCCCATAACAAATGTAGATTCTGACTAAGGTTCACACATGGAGACTATTTGTTTAAAATCAGACCCACAGGCAGTTGATACAGATGGCTTTCAGCATAGTGAAGTTAGATTTCTCAACAGTTTAGCTCTAGTGTAATAGCTTTTTTCTTCTCTGGTTGAAGTTTTTTGTTCTGGAGCATACTTATATTCACCTGGCAATTCTGTTTTGTCAAGGTGAAACAAAGCCCACATTGTATGCCAATTTAACTTAAAAACTAGAAAAAGTATTATCTTACTCCGCATACCTGTTATTTGTTGTCAAAACATCTGAAATCAGAAGTTGGTTTAAAGGTTTATCAGCAGCAATATTCTGTTTATTTAAAGTTGTGTAAAATTGAAGATTCCAATCCATATTTTGCAACATGCTAGAATTACATTTGAATATTTAACCGTAGTACCTAAATATAAAAAGGAAAAGATTCGGAAATAATTTTGCATTATTACAAGGTGTATGCAGTTTTCCAAGTATGTATCGATCAAACTTTCTCTCGTTTAAGGTCATTTCTAAGTGTGATGGGTGCAGCTTGTTCCAGGGTTTGACAGTTTCAGTTCATTCTTGTGCAATAAGGGGACTCAACAGTAAAAATCAATTCTGAATGATTTTGCAAGGCAACAATTGGTCACAAATTTGATTCACTGACTGGTGCATACAACTTCTAAGCACTATATGAAAACAGTTTCAAGATTTTTTTTGGTTATTTGCAAAGTTCAGGAATGCTGTTGCAAAGTAAATGTATATCCACACCCACTGTTTGCATTTAACACTCCCAGGTCTCACAGTATAAAAACTGAAAATGCAAACCAGTCAGCATCTTCAGAGAGTTTATTAACACTTTAAATATAGCCCTTTGTTAAGTGTGCCTACTTTTTGTAAAGTAATTGAATTTATTCATCTTACAGATGTTTAGACCTGATGTTTTCAGCATTTTCTCTATTTGCTTCAGATTTTCAGTGTGGAAGGTTTTTTTTTGCTCTCAGATGTAGCACTGTTAGATGTAGAATAAAGCTCCTTCTGCTCTATTCCGACGACATGCTACTGTCACAATATCAGTATGGACCTTTCTCTATTTCAACAAGGGCTGGGCATAAATTAATCTTAGTTGAGAATGTTGTAAATGATGGTCCCTTTAAAAATGAACCAGGATGTGTTCCAGAGATAATGGAGAGCAGTTGATGCCCACTGGACCACATATTTAAGGCCTGGTGTCTCTTGTGGCACAGTGGTACTGTTCCCACCTCTAGATAAGGAAACCCAGGTCCAAGTCCCACCTCCTCCAAATGTGTGTCTGAACAAGTCGAATAGAAATATTTATAGGGGCTATTGCTTAGTTGGTTGCACAACAGTATAGCCCCAACAGTATAGGCTCAATTCCTGCACTGGCTAAGCTTATCATGAAGGACTCTCATTCTCAAATTATCCCCTGACGCATGGTGACCCTCAGATCCAACCACCACCAGTCATCGCTCTCCGTTTCTCTCTCTCTCTCTCTCTCTCTCCTTCTCTGACCGTATGGTCTGGTAGGACAATGATGACTTTAATGGCCCTTGTGGTGTTGTGACATTGTCTCTACCTCTGGACTAGGAGACCCAGGTTCAAGTTCCACCTGCTCCAGAAGTGTGTAATAACGGCTCTGAACAGGTTGATTTATTTTAAGAAAAGGGCTGGTTTTCTACATTTATGTCCAGCTGTCTTGGAGAAGGAGCACATCAATATTCTTGTCGAGACCCTTCTTCAGAAATGGGTCCTGACCTGAAACGTCAGCTTTCCTGTTCCTCTGATGCTGCCTGGCCTGCTGTGTTCCTCCAGCTCCACGCTGTGTTATCTCAGACTCCAGGATCGCCAGTTCTTACTATCTCTGACATCAATATTCTTGTTGCTTTTAGAGGTAGATATGAACCACGGGGGTTGGAGTGCCATATCTCCCCTTCCAACTCCATGTTGATTTAGCCTTATCCCTCACTCCCTACCTCTCCCTCACCTTTGGTTGTCTGTATTGCTCTTATTGGGCATTGCACATAACTTGATTAATTGCAAACACAGATTATTTAAGTGGTGGCGTATAATAGATTAAAAGAACCCCAGGCAATTTGGTGGTGGGAAAAATAGCAGCTCAGTTGCGTGTCATAGCAGCTCCAGATAAAAGGGCTGATTTTCTTGGGACCATTGTGCTGTAGTGATCATGTCCCTGTTTCTGGGCTGGAAGGCCCAGATTCAAGTCCCACCCGCCCAAAGGGTGTGTAATAATGTCTCTGAATAGATTGATTAGAAAATATCAACAGATGTCAAGTAAGAAGTCAAAGAAGCACTTTGCTCTATGTGAACCTTCCCATTGTTGGGTAGCAGAGGGTCAAGAGGGAAGATTAACCTGTTTTTTTAAAATCAGCGATGGATTTCCAGGGGGCTTGTGATGCTGCAGCAGTGTCCCTATCTCTGAACTAAAATGTCCGAGTTCAAGTCCCACTCACCTTAGATGTGTCATGACGTGTCTGAAAATGTTGATATATAAAGGAAGGTTTTCCCCACCACGGAGTTGGTCCAGAATGAAAAAGAGCAGATTGGAGTTTGTTGTGAACTATGAAATGCAAATTAACACACGTGGAAGGCAGACTTTGGTAACATACAAACATAGAAAAAAGGAGTAGGAGTAGACCATTTGGCCCTTCAAGCCTGCTCCACCATTCAATATGGAGTGTAGCAGAGAATTCGATGAGCTCACCACTTTTTTGGTGAAGAAATTTCCCCACATCTCAGTCCTAAATGACCTACTCTATATTTTTTCCCTCTGGACCGTAGGAAGTTGAGATGGGACCTGCTAGAGGTTTATAAAATCATGAGGATTATAGATAAAGTGAAAGGCGGGTGTCTTTTCCCTACGGTAGGAGATTTCAAGACGGGGGGCATATTTTTAAGGTGAGAGGAGAAAGATTTTAAAAAAGACATGAGGGGCAATTTTTTCTTTACACACAAAGTGGTCCGTGTGTGAAATGAACTTCCAGGGGAAGCGGTGGATACAGGTTATAACTTTTAAAGATATTTAGACAAGTACATGAATAAGAAATGATTGGAGGGATATAGGCCAAGCACAGGCAAGTGGGACTAGTTTAGATTAGTATTATGGTCAGTATGGATTGGTTGAACCAAGGGGTCTCTGCTTCCATGCTGTATGAGTCTATGACTCTGACTGTGACCCCTGATTCTGGGCTCCCCAGTCATGGAAACATAGTTTCCTGCTTTTATCCTGTCTCATACCATTAGTATTTTGTAGGCTTCTGTGCATTCTTCCCCCCAGTTCTTCTAAATTCCATTGAATATAGTCTTAACGATCCAGCCTCTCTTCATATGTCAGCACTGCCATCCAAGGAATCAATCTGATAAATCTTTGTTGCACTCCATCCGTGGCCAAAACATCCTTCCTCAGATAAGGAGACCAAAACTGCACACAGTATTCCATGTGTGTTCTCACAAGGCCCTGTACAATTGCAGCAAGACACTCCTGCTCTCGTATTCAAACCCTGTCACAATGAAGGCCACCATAGCATTTGGCGTCTTCATCACCTACAATACCTGCATGCTTACATTCACTGGCTGGTGTATAAGGACAGCGAAGTCTCATTGCACATCCCCCTTTCCCAATAATTCACTTTCCTGTTTTTGCTACCCAAATATTTATCCATATTTGTAAATCTTCTACCATTTGCCGACTCACAACTTGTCCAAATCACACTGAAGCAGTCTGCATCGTCCCACCCAACTTTGTGTCATTTTGCAAGACGTCACATTTAGTTCCCTCATCTAAACCATCACTTTTAGTTCCCTCATCTAAACCATCACTTTTAGTTCCCTCATCTAAATCATGAATATATGTTGTGCATAGCTGGGGCTGTGGTATCCCACTGGTCACTGACTGTTACTCAGAAAATGATCCATTTATTCCAACTGTTTCCTGTCTGCTAGCCAGTTCCCTCTCCATATCCGTACATTACCCCCAATCCCACATACTTTTATTTTACATGTTAATCTCTTCTGTAGAACTTTATCAGACCTTTTCTGGAAGTTCAAGTAAACCACATTCACTGGTTTCCCCTTAACAACTCTACTACTTACACAATTTCAAAATTCCAATAGATTTGTGAAGCATGATTTCACTTTCGAAAATCCACACTGACTCTCCAATCCTTGGCATTGTTTCCCAAGTGTTTTGCTATTAAATCTTTTCTAATGAAAAGTGTTTTCTCTCGTTCAATGTCATGCTAACCAGTTTATAATTCCCTGTTTTCTCTCTACCTCTTTTTTTTAATTGAGGGTTAACATTAGCTATCCTCCAATTCATAGGAACTGTTTCAGTGTCTATATTTCTAGGGCCATTTCCATACGTATGTTGGGATGTAGATTATCAGTACCTGTGAATTTTGTCATTCTGCAATCATATCAATTTCCCAAGTGCCATTTCCCTACTAATACCGATTAATGCCTTCAATTCCTCTCTCTTACTAGGCCATGTGTTCCCCAACATTTTGGGCATGTCCTTTGTGAAGACAGAACCAAAATATACATTTATTCGGTCTGCCATGTCTTTGTTCCTCATTATAACGTTCCCTGTTTCTGATTGTAAGAGATCGACATTTGTATTCACTAATTTTTTTTCTCTGTTCACATACCTATAGTACGTATACGTTCTGCTGGAAGCTTTTACAATCAGTTGGTATGTTCCCCGCAAGCTTACGCTTGTACTCCTGTTTTTCCTCTTGTTCAATCCTTTTGTCTTCTTTTCCTAAAATCTAACTGCTCCTAATTCTCAAGGCTGCTTTTTTTTTGGGGGGGGCCAATTTTTTTAATGCTCATTCCTTTAGATTAATGCTACCTTTAATTTCTATTGTTTGCCATGACCAAGCAATTTTTCTCACTTTGTTTTTGTGTTGGACAGGAGTGATTAATTGTTGCTGTTTCTCCATGCACTCTTTAAATGTTTGCCATTGTATATCCTCTATCATCCATTTAAGTAACGTGCTCCAATTTATTATAGCCAGCTCACACCTCATACCATCATAATTCCCTCTTTTTACATTCAAGACTCTGGTCTCAGAATCAACTATGTCACTCTCCATGTTAATGAAAAATTCTACCATATCATATATTGTTTTATTCTGCCATATATTATTTACATAAGTGATCTGGATGTGAATGTACAAGGCATGATTAGCAAGTTTGTGGATGATACAAAATTAAGAGATATAGTTGATAGCAAAGAAAGTCATCAAAGATTACAGAGGGATCTTGATCAGATGGGGAAGTGGGCCGAGGACTGGCAAATGCAATTCAATACAGATAAGTATGAGGTGTTGCACTTTGGAAAGTCAAACCAAGGGAGGATTTATGCAGAGATGGTAGGAACTGCAGATGCTGGAGAATCTGAGATAACAAGGTGTAGAGCTGGATGAAC
>JAHRHZ010000098.1:37589081-37714408 GCA_024137785.1 Ginglymostoma cirratum
CAAGGTGTAGAGCTGGATGAACACAGCAGGCCAAGCAGCATCAGAGGGGCAGGAAAGCTGACATTTCGGGCCTAGACCTTTCTTCAGCATCTGCGGTTCCTACTGTCTCAAACAATTTTAACCCCACTGCGAAGCCTGAAGAAGGGTCTAGGCCTGAAACGTCAGATTTCCTGCTCCTCTGATGCTGCTTGGCCTGCTGTGTTCATCCAGCTCTGCACTTTGTTATCTAGGATTTATACAGTAAATGGTAAGATCCTGAGGAGTGTTGTTGAATAGGGGGACCTAGGAATACAAGTACAAATTTCGTTGAAAGCAGTGTCACCGGTAGGCAGGGTGGTAATGAAGTCATTTGGCATACTGACCTTCATTAGTTGAGGCATTGAGAAAAGGAGTTGGGATGTTATGTTACAGTTGTGTAAGTCATTGGTGAGGCTGCACTTGAAGTATTGTGAAGAGTTTTGGTCACCCTGTTACAGGAAAGACACAGTTAAACTGGAAAGTCTACAAAGAAGATTTACAAGGATGTTGCCAGGACTAGTAGGCCTGAGTTATAGGAAGATGTTGCCAGGATAGAACTTTATTCCTTGAAACATAGGAAATTGAGGGGGTGACCTTATTGAGGTGTGTAAAATCACAAAGGGCATTGATAGGATGAACGCATATAGTGTTTTTCCCAGGGTTGGGGAATTGAAAAATAGAGAGCATAGGTTTAAGGTGAGAGGTCAAGATTTAAGAAGGACCTGACAGGCAGATTCTTCATGCAGAGAGTGGTGTGTATATAGAATAGGCTGCCAGAGAAAGTGGTTGAGGCAGGCACAAACGCAACTTTTAAAAAACATTTAGATTGGTACATGATGGGAAAGGTTTAGATGGATATGGACCAAATGCTGGCAGGAACTAGCTGAGTGGGCACCATGGTCAGCATGGACCAGTTCGGGCCAAAGGGCCTGTTTCCATGCTGTATTACTTGATGACGCTACTGTATGTTTCTATGGTCACTCTTATTCAAAGGGATTGCACACAACTAGTTTGCCAACCTTCTTGTAAAGCAATAATTGGCAGAGTTAGACCAGGGAAACATAGACCAGTCAGTCTAATGTCAGTGATAGGAAAACTATTGGAGAAAATAGGGAAAGAGCAAATTAATCTTCATTTAGAGAGGGAAGGTTTGATCAAGGATAGGCAGCGTGGCTTTGTTAAAGGGAGGTCATGTCTAACAAATCACATGGAGTTTTTCAAAGAGGTGTAGTTTATATGGATTTCAGCAAGGCCTTTAACAGATCTCACATGAGAAGCTGATAAAGAAGGTAAAAGCTCATGGGATACAGGGTAACTTAGTAATTTGGATCCAAATTACCATCAGTGACAGGAGAGAGAAGGTTGTGGTAGAGTGCTACTTGTGTGACTGGAGCCTGGTATGCAGTGGCATACCACAGGATCAGTGCTGATTATTGTAGTGATTGTAACTAGGTCAGCCAGATGGACATCATCAAATATGAGTTCCCTGGTTGGGGCTGTTAAGGGGCACTGGCGATAGTTATAAACAGGAGTGTCAGAGATTCTGTTCAATTTGAGAGCTGGTTCTGAAGAAGCCAGACCAGTGTCAAATTCTATGCATGTGTAAATAAAGGGTGACATGGTGAAGGGATACTAACCTCTGTGGACTTATTTCAGTTATTGTTTGTGATATTCATAAATGATGTAGAAAAGAACATGGACGGGATGATAAGCAAGTTTGCAGATGACACATAGATTGGCTGCGTACTTGACAATGAGAAGGAAGGTGTTAGATTACAGAAAGATATAAACGGATTAGTCAGATGAGCAGATCACTGGCAGCTGGAATTTAACCCTGATATGTGAGGTGATGCACTTTGGACATAGTCAATGAATGGCAAGACACTGGGAAGCTCAGAGGAACAGAGGGATCTAAGGGTGCTTGTCCACAGTTGGCAGGACAGGTAAATAGGATAATTAAGAGGGATACTTGCCTTTATCAGTTGAGTCATAGATTTGAAGAGCAGGATGTTATGTTGAAGCTGTACAGACTTCGGCCAAGCAGCAGTTGGAGTACTGTCTGCAGTTCTGGTCGCCGTGCTTTAAGAAGAATGTGGAGGGTGCGAAGAAGATTCACCAAGATATTGCCTGGGATGGAGCATTTCAGCTATGAAATGTAACAGCTCATGTTCTCACTTGTAATGAATAGTCTTGCTGAGCCTCAGATCTCTTTTGTAGGTAAGTGGCAAGTAGACACCATCCAATTCCGCATGAAGAGCAGGAAAATCAATCGCCAGTTCACTTCGGATCACAGCACAGCAGCTGGAGCAAGCCAGAGATTTTGATGAGTCCAAATGGAATGAAACAATTGAAGTTCTCAGCTTAAAAATCTGAGCATGAAACCGATTAATTAACCATCCTGAGAGAGTCAACAGTGTTTGATATCCTGACCCCATTTAGAGCATGTAGAAAAATGAAGCAGAGAGGAAAGGCACTCTGGAGTTACATTTATAATTCTAGTTTATGATTTGGTGGTACATTGATGAAGTTCCCACCTACTATACCCCAACTCCTACAAGAAAATATTTCTTGTTTTCTTTTGTGTAAATAAACAATGAATCAGGAAACTGTGATACATATAGATTCAGAATTGGACTGCAAAGATGAATTCAGCAGAAATCCTGTAGTCCTAGTGTGATATCACATAACAAAAGCACAGTTTAGAATGTGGTAGGGTGACAGTGCTGTGGAGCCAATTCTCCAGTGCACACACTTCAAGCCTGGCTCCTCATTGGCATTACAGGATCAATGAACTTAACCCAGTTGAATAATTTCTTATCTTGTTTTACTCCTTCCCTTTGGTTTTCTTCCTGTATCTTCTTTTCATTGCTTATCTCTACTTCTGCTAATAATTTAGTTCACAAGACTGTGATCACATCTCCATCAACTACCAGTATTGTTATTGAAGACAGTATTCTGCAGTGAACAAGTCTCCTTTTTTTTCCTTATAAGTGCATCATAGAACTTTTTGCATGTTCCAGTTTGTTGCTTAATTTATTGATTTTTTTGTTTTCAAAGGTTTAAGTTGATCTCACCATCTTCATCTTTGTTCGTGTCGTCACCACAATTATTGGAAAAATCTCTCTCAAATCTTAGTAACTATTTCACTGCATATTATTTCATGAAATGTTGAAAAGATGTTTGTTTCACTGTTCCATTTTAAAATGCAAATACAATCACTGAGATTGCGGAATGCAGATCAAATTGGATTTTCTTTAGAGATAGTGGGAATTGCAGATGCTGGAGAATCTGAGATAACAAGGTGTAGAGCTGGATGAACACAGCAGGCCAAGCAGCATCAGAGGAGCAGGAAGGCTGACGTTTTGGGCCCAGACCCTCCTTCAGAAATGGGGGAGGGGAAGAGGGTTCTGAAATAAATAGGGAGAGAGGAGGAGACAGATAGAAGATGGATAGACGAGAGGATAGGTGGAGAGGAGACAGACAGGTCAAAGAGGCGGGGATGGAGCCAGTAAAGGTGAGTGTAGTTGGCGAGTTAGGGAGGAGATAGCTTAGTACAGGGAGGATGGACAGGTCAAGGGGGCGGGATGAGGTTACTGGGTAGGAGATAGGGGTGGGGCTTGAGATTTTCTTTAAATCTGTGTTTTAATTTAATGTTTAACCTTGAGCTTTGATTGTCATGCCTTTTCAGTTATAGGTAGGTAACACCAAAAGATGGGTTAATTTTCAATGCAGCAAGAGTATTATTTTCAGTAAGCAGTATGAGTACTTACAGTGCTTGTTATGAAGTTTGTGTGTTTAATGTCTTGTATAAACATTTGAAAAATGCAGTAAAGCATTTTATGGCTAATATTAAAATGACTAACCTTATGTTAACATTTGTAGTCTGCCAGTATTCTAGACTTCAGAGAGATACTATGGCTAAATTGATTCTGCAGATTTTAAAGTGTAATTTTTGATTTCTATGTTGCACTTTATCCATCCCTTGCATTTTAATGTGTAAAAATAATCTGTTTGTGTGGGTTTGAATCCACATGAGTGAAGGATCACACTAAATGAAAATAATGTATTTTATTATAATTAAAATAAGGAATTCTCAGAAGCCGTAGGCATGCATTTTAATAATTAAGTGAATTTGACACCTGGTTTTGAATGTGCATGTCAGTCACTCCACCACCACATCCCAGTAGCAGCAGTATGTACCATCGACAAAATGCACTGTTGAAATTTACCCAGGCTACTTGGACAGTATCTTCCAAACCCACAACCAATACCATCTAGAAGGACAAGGGCAGCAGATTCATGGGAACATCACTACCTGCATGTTCCCTTCCAATTCACTTATCTTCTTGACGTGGAAATTTATCACATTTCTGTGTCAGTGAGTCAAAGTCCTGGAACTCCCTCTCTAACAGCATTATGTGTCTAACTGCAATGGTTTGAGATGGTAGCTCAGCACTACCTTCTCAGGGACAACTAGAGATGGGCAGTAAATGCTGGTCTGGCCAGCTATTTCACTTTCCATAAGTGAATAAATAAAATGGTACTTTTCTGTAAGAGATAGTAGGAACTGCAGATGCTGGAGAATCTGAGATAACAGGGTGTAGAGCTGGATGAACACTGCAGGCCAAGCAGCATCAGAGGAGCAGGAAGGCTGATGTTTCAGGCCTAGACCCTTCTGCAGAAAATGATTGACTCTATAATTGACTCATCTGGAGTTAGTAGGTTAATGTCAATATATTCTCCTCCAGTCCTCCCTTGCTGTTGTCCCACTCATAATTCCTCAAACAAGAGTCCCACACCATTTGACATTAGTGAGGCCTTCGTTGCTGGTTTCAGTCTCTCCTCATGGTATGGACAGGTCTCACCTGCCAGTTTCTGTGTGAGAGAGAATACTCCACCTTGGCAAAGCGCTCCATCTGGTGACCTGTCAGGGAAATGAAAGATGGATTTCCCTGGGGAAAATAACTTTGAAAGAGCAAACAGGGTTATGATTAAACATCAGATCTGAAAGACAGTACCTCTGATGGTACAGTACCCCCTGTCCCTCAGACAGAAAATCACTCAAAAAAAAAGAGCAGTCATACTTCAAAAGGAACATATTTTATCTCCATTTTAGTGTATACAAGACAAGTTAGATTGGTATGTATCATTTCTAACTTTTATTAGTTTTCCCTTGTGGGCTGGAACATCAACTGGATTTATTTTTGCTCTCAAATCCCTGAAGTAGCCATTGAATTTGCAAGCTTCTAATTCAGACACAACTGCTACACACTGAGCTATAATTAACACCCAAACAGGAAGCTGAAAGGAAAACTAAAGCTATTCGAAACCTGGAGGAAAAATGGTTTTGAGATTGAGGATCAGCCATGTTTTTATTAAACGGCAGTGCAAGCTTAACAGAATCACCTGAGCTCCTGCTCCTATTTATTTTGTTTTTATGAAGATAATCAAGAATAATTTGCATAGCATCCTCAGTGTGATAAAACATTCCAAAATTATTCACAGAAGTTTCTTAAAGTAAAATTTGAGACCAAGTCACAAGGCAATCTTAGAACAGATGATGAAAATTTTGGTCAAAAGAGATAGGCTTTAAAGAATGTGTTAAGATGAGGTTAGAGAATTGCAGAGGCTTAGGGAAGGCACTTTCCATGCTTAGAGTTTTGGCAACTAAAGGGTATTGCTGCCAAAGGTAAAAAGTATTAAAATCAGTGACACTGAAAGGTCAGAATCTGATGAGCACAGATTGTTTGAGCACAGTGCAGGTGGGGGATTTGGAATCCTGGATGAGGATTGTAAAATTTTAGGAATACTTAATCAGGACCCAATGTAATAAGTGATCGTTAAATGACACTTAGTGTGGACAAAGATAATGGCAAGAGAGTTTTAGATTACCCTGGGGTTATTGAGGCCAGCCAGGAATACAGTAGAATATTCAAAACAATTTAAACAAGTTCTACAAAACAACAGTAACTTGGATACATGTCAGCCAATACACGCCTGCCTTTTGCACATTGATGTCAACCACAGTTAGGTTCTCGTTGACTGCAAGAGTTAAGGGAGTTCAATCTATATTTCAATCATGAACTACACTCCAGAAAGCACTTTGGGCCATCCATCAATTTCTCTCAAAAAGCAGAGGCCTGCACTGATCATTGAAAGACATGAGTTCAAAACCCTGTACAGCAGCCAGATAACTTCAACTCATTTTGTTAAGTAAATAAGAATTGCAAAGAAATAGTATCTGGAATGTAACTACTGGATTGTCAAGCACGTCCACATCACTAATATCATTTAAAGGAAGGTAAACTGCTTTTCTTATTTAACCCAGCCTATGTGTGATTCCAGAACTAGAGCAATATGAGTAACTGTTCGCTACCTTATAGAATGGCTCAGCAAGTCACTGTGATTTGCAATAAATGCCAGCAATAGCCACTGTAGTGATTGGACCAATGTCAGCCAAGCGGATCCATTGAATATGAGTTCCCAGGTTAGATTTGTTAACCTGGCCCAATCAGGGAGTACCAGCTGACAGATATAAATAAGTGTCAGGGGTCTGCTCAATTTAGGAGCTGTCTGTGTGCTAGCTGGGTCAGTGTCAAGTACAATGCACAAATAAATAAAGGGTGACTTGGTGACAGGATACCAGCCTTTGTAACGTTATTTCAGCCACATCCTGTGAATTAATGAAAATAAGTTGGCAAGATTGGGCACTAAAATTCACAGCACTCTTGAGTTAGTGAGATGAGAATCCTCCAGGGTTCCAACACTTAACATTTCTGAATAGCCTCTGAACAAAGTCTGTGAAAGGCATGCTCTAAATACAAGTCTTTCTTCCTTTTTACAGAACTGTCAACTTGTACAAACTTCAGTTGCCCTCTTTCATAAAAACACTGAATGAACTTCTACATTTATGCATGTCCCTTATGCTTCCTTATCTATGTAAAGAGTGGCCTATTTACATTCACCTAATCTAATCTTATTACCTAGCTTTCTGCTTGTTATACAGTTTTTAACTTCCAACAGTTTTTTCTATTTGTGTTTTGCCTGCAAAGCAATGATGACATGTCCAAATATTTAGTTTGTTAAAATGTGCTTTGAGAAATTCAAATGGTTTTATTGAATTGCAAGTTCTCTCCTCTTTCTTTTCCAGAAGTATTGCTTCCCAGGATACATCTCCTTGCTCAGTGCTCATGCTCATGTAAGCAGTAGGATTGACCATGTGAAATTCAGGGTTACAGGGTAAGAGGGTGTGTCTAGGTGGGAATGCTGTTCGAGGGTCAGTGTGGACTCGATGGGCTGAATAGCCTGCTTCCTACACTGTAGGGATTCTATGATTCAAGAGGCTTGACATCCAAACTCAATCCTGCTCACCACCTGCAAGCAGATATTTCTCCAGGGGCTGTTCTGAAGTTGTAAGGATTGGTACCCCGGAAGACTTTCCTCTCACTAACTTCAGGGTGTTATGAACTTTAGTGCCCATTCTGCCAGCATTTTTAATTCATTCAAAGGATGTGGCCATTGGTTGCACTTATTGCATACATCTAGTTGTGTCTGAGAACAAAGAAAACTTACAGCCCAGGAACAGGCCCTTCGGCCCTCCAAGCCTGTGCCGATCCGGTCATGACTTGACTTATCTTTCCTAACTGCTTCAAACATTGCACTCTGTTACGACTGAGTGACTTGCTCTTCCATTGCAGAAGATAGAAGTTACCCACATTGCTCTGGATCTGGAGTCACGTATAGACCAGACTAAGTAAGGATGGCTGTTTATCTTCCTCCACTGAGAATGGATTTGTATGACAATTCAGTAGTTTCATGGTCACATTCCTAATACTGTATTTTTCTCAATCCTGCCATGCTGGGATTTACACCACATCTCTGAATTATCAGTCCTAGCATCTGGATCATTGATTTCGTAACATATGAAAAAAAATTACATCAGATGGAACTATATTCACTAGAGGTTAGAAGATGCGGCGGCTAGTGAGAGGTGGATCTCATCGACACCTCAAATTCTAACAGGACTGGGCAGAGTAAATGCAGGAAGAATTTTTTTTAAATCTTTGTTCATTTATGGGATGAGGGTATCACTGGCTCAGCAGCTTTTATTGTTCATCCTTAATTGTCCAGAGGGCAGTTCAGTGTCAACCACATTGCTGATGGTCTGGAGTCATATGTAGGCCAGACCAGGTAAGGATGACAGTTTCCTTCTCTAAAGGGCATTCATGAATCAGATGGGTTTTTCCCAACAATCGATAATGGATTCATGGTCATCATTCGGTCCTTAATTCCAGATATTTATTGAATTCATATTCCATCATCTGCCGTGGTGGGATTCAAACCTGGGTCTCTCAAACATTATCTGGGTCTCTGGATTAACAGTCCAGAGTTTGAGTCTCGAATGACTAGAGACTCAGAACCAGGACTCACAGTCTAAAGGTATAGGGGAGGCCATTTAGGACCAAAAGTGGAGAAAAATTCTTCACCCATACATTGGTGAGCTTGTGGAAATCTCACTGCAGAAAGCAGTTTAGGCCACACAGTGAATACTTTCAAGAAGGAGTTGGACAGAGTTCCTTTGGCAAAAGGAAGCAAAGAGTATGGCGCTGGGGGAATGAGAACAGGGTTCTGAGTTGCATGATTAGCCATGATTATATTGAATGAAGAAGCAGCCTCAAAGGGCTGAATGGCGTCATCCTGATCCTGTTGTCTATGTTTTTGATATTTTTCTACATCTACTGTGCTGTTTTGGGGGAGATAATCGTATAAGGGCAATATTACTAGTTATTCAGAGGCCCAAGGTAACATTCTAGAGATTGCAAGAACTGCAGATACTGGAGTCCGAGACAACACATTGTGGAGCTGGAGGAACACAGCAGGCCAGGCTGCATCAGAGGAGCAGGAAAATTGACGTTTTGGGTCGGGACCCTTTTTCATAAATGCGGAGGGGTCCCGACCCGAAACGTCAATTTTCCTGCTCCTCTGAAGCTGCCTGGCCTGCTGAGTTCCTCCAGCTGTGTACACATTCTAGAGACATTGGTTCAAATCCCACCATGACAGCTTGTAAAATTTAAATTTTGTTAATAAATCTGGAATCTAAAGCCAGTTTAAGTAATGAAGAGCATTACGCTATCATCAGTTGTTGTATAAATCAATCTGATTTACTAATAACCTTTAGGGAAGGAACTCTGTCATTGTTATTTGGATTGACCTACATGTGACTCCAAGGCCACAATAATTTGGTTGGCTCTTAACTGCCCTGTGAAAATGCTGAGCAAATCAATCACTTCAAGAGCAATTAGAGATAGGCAGAAAATGCTAGCCATGCCAGAGATGCCCACATCCAACAAAAAAACCCCAGAAAAAGTTGCTACCTGAATGAGATCACACATTGCAGTGAAGATCAGAGCTGAAATTCAATCGTTATACTTCCATTCAATTGCTAGTTGTCTGTAAGATTGATTTGATTTGGGAGAATGAGAGTGTTCTCTTTCAGCAAGAATAAATATTCTTCTCCGTAATTTGCAAAGCTGTGTATCACTCAGAGGTAGAACAGAGATTTGAATAAAAGTAGGCCATTCAGACCCTTGAGCTTATTTTGATACTTAATTTGATCTCTACCTTAAATCCATTTGCTTGCCTTTGTGCAATATCCCTTGATGTCACTATCTCTCAAAAGCATTTCTCTCTCAGTTTTAATTTCAGTTGACTCAGCCTTCACAGACTTTAGGGGGAGTAAGTTCCATTGGCTCCTGCACAAATCGGTGCCTGCTGATTTCACTTCTAAATTGTCGAGAACATTTACTTCTGCTCGTTAACTGATCTTTCCATTGACAATTATGATTTGCCCTTGTAACAATTAAGTTCTTTGTGAAATATTCCAGAAATTTTACTTCTTGTGTCCTGTTTCAGGTTAATCAAGCAATGCTTCCTGGTTTATGGCCCTCTCTACTTTCTTCTCCTTTCTGTATTTGTTTCTCCTTGTCCTGCAATTGTGATTTAACTGGTAAAACTGTGGCAGATTAACTATCCCTGTTCCATTTAGCATCTTAGTTTCTTGCAAGTTTAACAGTGCCATAAATTATGGAGAAAGAAACTGATTCTGGTTTTGTGCAACATTCCCTCTGGCAATCAAATGCAGAATTCTCCAAGAGAATGTTTGACTGTGCAACTGAAACTAGTAAATTTCATGCACAATTGAACTACACAAGTAAACCCAAATAAAAAGTAAGTTCCAGTTCCCCGGCTTCTTTCCTCCCTGGCTGTAAACATCTTCCCAACCTGTTGACTTTCTTATTTACTTAAGATATTGGTCAGTCACTTGTTCAGTGATCAGTAGATTCTGAAATAAATTATGTGAATTGTAAAGTAAGCCTCTCTGTATTGTTTTTTTTTCCATATGCCATGAGTAGGACTGGATATGGAAAAAGGCAGAGAAGGAGGAACATGGTTGGGTATTAGCAAGAAGGGCAAATTTGCTGCACTGACCAATTATCTTCAACCTGTAATCAGTCTGAATGCACAGGGGAGAGGTAAGAAAGATTTTCAACTTAAGTCTATTATAATAGAAACAAGAATCTCTTATTTCTTTATGTAGTATCCCATTTGTTATTTGAATGCATCATTCTATTTTCATTATCGAAAAACAAAATGAAACAAATGGGTTTACCTTAATGTTAATGCAAACCAATACCTATATTCCTCTCATATAAGATTTTCTATTCTGTGAAGCTTGAGCAGTTAATTAGTAGATGTCTTGAAAAAGTATGAATAAGGAAATGTGAAACCAGAATGTTTTCAGCAGTAGATTTGTTCAAGCCAATTTTTCCTGTTAGATGTGTCTATTTTCTCCCCTGGTGTAAACCACAGGAAATCTGGTCAAACAGTTGAAACCTCTGGTGTACGTCTTTTACACCGCCATGGGCATTGGGAATGTCAGGATTGGGATTGGTTTCATTTTATATTATTTAGTATCCTGCTCATGGTCATTGTTGCAATCACATTGAGAATATAGTTTTGGGGTGGAGTGTTCATGACCGTGCAAAAGTACCCCATCAAGAATCAACACATTAAGATGATGACAGGAGAGAAGAAATTATAATTGAGTAAAAGCCTCATAAGAATTTACGGGAGCTCTTGGTTACTCATTGTTAAAATAGTTGCCACCACTTAAACTCCCCTTTAAATTGAACACTTATTTAAATTGGGCAAACATTGCACACAAACTTAAATTGATATACAGGAAAGAAATGACTGATCTAACCAGTCTCTTCCAGCAAATGTTGTTATTTATGGGATCAAATACAGAAGTTGCTCATTTCATTCACGGTTGTGTGACCTCCTAGGTGAGGTGAAATTTCAGATAAAAACCGAGTTCAATTCTTTAACCCCTTATTCAGTTAAAACAAGTCAAGAAGTCACTCTGCTCCAGAATTTTCCACTGAAACTTCTTTAACAAGGTAATATTCACCTCCGCTAGAAGCAGATCTAATTCTCACTTTGGGAATTCAGGGAATTGGCAATCATTGCTCAAATTGACAGCCCATTCCAGAGATCCTCTATTCTCTGGGAAAAGATTCACTTCCAGCTATCTAAGCATGATGTGGCTGTCCATGCTTAACACAAAAGCAAAATGCTGCAGTTGTTGAAAATCTGAAATAAAAATAGAAAAAATTGGAAATGCTAAGGAGATCCAGCAGCATCTGTGGACCAGCAGGTAGGTCACGACCTGAACAGTGGACTTTGAAATCACAGCATGGATCAGAGGGTTCCAACAGTTGGAACCTTCCAGGAGGCAACCTATTAACAAGCCACTTCTTCCTTTGCTGTGTGGGTAAGAATAACATGATTTGTGGAAATGGGAGCCCCAGTATGAATGCCCAGAATACTGGCATCTCACCAGTAGTCTCACCATCTGAGGAGGACCCTGTTGAGGCAGGTCAGTGAGCACAAGACTGCCTCAAAATGGAAATCCTTGGAATCCTCATTAAGATTTGTGAAAAACAAAAAGCCCATAGGATCATTAATGAGTATGGAAACACCTCCCATCACAGGAAGATTTATGGCTAATCCTGTGGCATATTCAGGGGTGCAGATGCAGGGGACCAAGCAGCTTTTCCACCGAGGGTGGCCAGCCTTTAGAGGCAATCACAGAATTGGAGTGCATGTCTCTGGTTCAGGAATAGCCTTTGTTTGATATTGTTGAGCAGATATACAAACTTTGCCTGAGCAATTATCTTTAATTGCATTCTCTTGCTGTGACCTGCTCCTACAATCTGGACAGCAACCTGCCCTCACTGTTATGGACATGTCAAAGTGGCCCATTTTTTTTTTTAAACAGAGAGTTGGTCACCCCGATCCAGCCTGGAAGGCGCTTCCAAAGCTATTGCCAACCTCTGCAGTCTGTGGGCACCAGTCCCAATATCAGGAAGATCTTTGTGACATCAGCAACTTGCTCCCTCCTGCAGCAAGAGTGCTTGGAGGCAGGAATGATCGGGTCCTAATCCAAAATCCAAATTTTAAATTTTGCTGCTAATCCCACCTCTAAATCTACCTCTTCAGATTCAGGAAGATTCCACTTGTTTCTCTGTCTGCAGAAACTGCCTGCCTAACTTACTGAATCTTTCTCATTTTTTTTTTATTTTTAAGTTGTGACCTGAGTTCTCCACACCCTGTTCAACTGGGGAAAAAAGTACTGTTTGAACCCAAATCACATCCTAGGCCATTTTACAAACTCGCTCAGATTATTCTTTAATCTGTGATTTTCTGGAGTGTAAAGTTCCAACTCTTTTAAATTGTCTTCACAACTGGGAATTAAGCTGGTGGTTCTCCTCTGTAATATTTCCAATAGCTCTGTGTAAAGGAGACCAAAATTGGAGACAATATTCAGTCAAGTATTGTGATGAATGTTTGTTTTGTCCCAAAAATATATTTTAATCATAAAATTTATGGAAGCATATTGCATGACAATTCAAAGTTGACATTATTTGAAGCGCAAAATCAAATCTCTTACTTCCAGTGCTGTATGTTATTCATTACATTTATAAATAGTTACTATTTCCATTAATCGTCATTGCACATCAAACTTACAGCCTGAGGAGTTTTACGCAATGTCAGTCCCCTTCAGCTGAAAGGCCTTAGTGGCATTACTCATTTTGACCTCTGCAGCTGACAAAGATGCTGTGTACAGCATGTTAGGCATGCCAGATATTTTGGGCAGAAACAACTGGGGAATGAGCAATTTGTGCCTCATTCAGGTGCAGTTACCTTATTTTAATCACATCTACAATAGCATTGTCTATTTCTAATTTTTTGGAGAAATTGTGATTAACAAATGTGTAAACAGAGGCAGCTTTCAAACCTAACATAGATTTTTCAAAATCAGTTGTTAATACTGAATTTCACAAGTCAAACTCATAACCAAAAAACCGGATTCACTTACGCTACTTTCTGATTTAAATAATTGTATGTTGAGATTTAAAGCTGTTTCCTTCATGTATTGAAGCCAATTTTTACCAACTGAAATCTGCCAGAGAAAAACATATAATTATGCTTTTTGTTTCAGAATTACAAACAGAATAAGCACCTGCTACCCAAGCAGTGCTTCTATTTTTAGTCTTCACTGCCACCTGGAGACTGACCTGTTTTCTCGTGCATTATGCAGCACTGACAGAAGTTGTAGCATCACCATCTTAGCTGTCATTCCAGTTGCCAAAAGATGAGGTGGGATGAGGTGGGATGAGGCAGAACCAGCTGCATTAGGGAATTGTTTCACTAATAAATTATTTTTAAGAGCTGTCTTCCTGACCTTGCATTAAATTTACATTTAAAAAGGTTCTTTATAAGATTGAATTTAATCAAAGAGCACTATGAATTAAAGATGTGTTTGGCTTATTGCATAAATATATCTCAAAATGCAATGTTTAGACTTAAAACAATACAAAACATTTTTTGTACTCCGCTGTAAAGACCATAACATAAGAACAGGATCAGGACATTCATCCCTTACGTAGAATTGACAAAATGCCCACAAGCCTTTTGGTACCATTGATCCATGTCAATGCTTATATTTCATATAAGTGACCTCTGACTAAATATCATTAAATCCTTTCAGCCTTACCTTATACTCCATTCTCTCTGCTGTATTAATCTAAGTTCTATTTATATGCATTTATTCTGTTTGCTTTATTTACTCATTTTTGTGGTCGAGTGTTCCAAATTCTCATCACTCTCTGGGTAAAGAGGTTCTCCTATTGGTAGCTATCTTGTATTTATAGCGCCAGGTTTTGGATTGTACCACAGATGGAAACATTGAGCGGAATCTTACTTTTATAACTGCTTAAAAGCAGAAGGTACTACCTCTCAGGGATGTGAAGCAAGTTGTCTCAGTGAACGCATCCCTCTTGGATCATTGCTTCTGCATGCACAAGTAGAACACTAACTTTAACGTGTAGGAAGCTCTGAAGGGCACTGAAATCTTCCAGACTTCAACTTCTGGGCACCTTATGTAAAAGGCACCTGAACAGCATTTCACTTTCTGCGAGTCAGGAGCCTCACTTTGGGAGATGTATCACCAGACAGAAAATGGCTCCATGTTGCGGCAATTCTTCCCTAAATATGTTCCTGCAAACCATCTGGGACAGAAGGAAAGTACCATTTCTATGGAATAACACAGGAGACCATTAATCGGGCAGCCTTGACTGAGGTCAGTGCCTATGGGTGGCTCAACATCCTGTATCCAGTGCTGCAGGAGATGAATGATCAGCGCACTTTCACAGTATGTGCCACTGTCTGCTCAATGCGTTATGCTCCTATGAATGCAAGTTTGCATTGTAAGTTTTCTACTGCAGAAGACTGGGTGCCAGGCATCATCATCAGATGCCTCATATGCACTGAATGTGTCTTAATTAACTAGAGCTCCCAATTTAGTACTACTTGTGCCGTGGTGTTACTGGCTCTTGCACATCTGCCAGGGTTCACAGTTAAAAGATAAAATGAGCAGTAGGGAAGGCGATGGCCTAGTGGTATTATTGCTAGACTATTAATCTAGAAACTCAGCTAACGTTCTGGGGATGCAGGTTCAAATCCCACCACAGCAGATGGTAGAATTTAAATTCAATAAAAATCTGTAATTAGGAATATACTGATGATCATGAAATCAATGTTGATGTTTGGAAAAACCCATCTGGTTCACCAATGTCCTTCAGGGAAGGAAATCGCCATCTTCACGTGGTCTGGCCTACATGTGACTCCAGACCCACAGCAATGTGGTTGACTCTCAGTTTCCCTCTGAAATGGCCTAGCAAGCCATTCAGTTATACCGGTCACTACAAAGTCTCAAAGAAATGAAGCCGGATGGATCACCTGGCAATGACCTAGGCATCGGAAGAGACAATGGCAGAAACAGCCCTGTTGACCCTGCAGAGTCCTGCTGACTAACATCTGAGGATAGTGCCACAATTAGGAGGGCTGTCTCAGACTCTTCAAGCAACAGCCTGACGTAGTCATACTCACAGAATCATATCTTACAGACAATGCGCCAGACACCACCATCACCATCCCTGGATATGTCCTGTCCCACCAGTAGGACAGACCCAGCAGAGCTGGTGGCACAGTGGTATACAGTTGGGAGGGAGTTGCCTTGAGAGTCCTCAACATTGACTCTGGACCCCATGAAGTCTCATATGCAAGGAGAGGTCCTGCTGATTACCATGTACCATTCTCCCAAAGCTGTTGAATCAGTACTCCGCCATCTTCAACAACACTTAGAGGAAGCACTGAGGATGACAAGAGCACAGAAAGTACTTTGGGTGGGGGATATCAGTATCCACCGCCAAAAGTGGCTCAGCGGCAGCACTACTGATCGAGCTGGTCAGGTCCTAAAGGACGCAGCTGCTAGACTGAGTCTGTGGCAGGTGGTCAGGGAACCAACAAGAGGGAAAAGCATACTTGATCTCATCCTTACCAATCTGCAAGCTGCAGATGCAGCTGTCCATGACAGCATCGGTAAGAACGACCACCGGATAGTCCTTGTGGAAATGAAGTCCAGCTTTCACATTGAGAATAACCGCCATCCTGTTCTTTAGTACTATCACCATGCTAAAAGGGACAGACTTTGCACAGATCTAGCAACAAGACTGGGCATCCATGAGGTGCTGTGGGCCATCAACAGCAGCAGAATTGTACTCCAGCACAATCTGTAACCTTATTGCCCGGCATATCCCCCACTCAACCATTACCATCAAGCCAGGGGATCAACCCTGGTTCAATGAAGAGTGCAGGAGGGCATGCCAGGACCCGCACCAGGCATACCTGAAGATGAGGTATCAACCTGGTGAAACCACCAAACAGGAATACGTGTATGCCAAAGAGCATAAGCAGCAAGTGATACAGAGCTAAGCAATCCCACAGCCAATGGATCAGATCTAAGGTCTGCAGTCCTGCCACAGCCAGTCGCGTAGTTCCCACATATTCCAGCCTAACTGCATCCTGATATTTTGGCCCAGAAACTGAGCAAGAGGTCATTATAGCAAAGTGAACAAAATAAATTTCATGGAATGCTGAACAAAGGATGATAAGGTTTGAATGGTAGAAATCAAACATTCCCTCAGGTCTCTCAGCCATATTTGACTTCAAGCTCAAAGTGTCCACATAAGTTAATCAAAACGCCTTCAGTTTCTAATCTAGCCACTGATAGATTCTCTCAAGCCTGTCTGCTACATCTCACTGCGTTGCTGGCTTTTTCAGCAGCATCATCATCAGTTTTGCTATCTCAGCATCTCTATCCCACTCCCCCTTTCTCGTCACCTGAGGTTCCATCTATCCCTCTGCTAAGTTGTCATTCTCATTGATCTAGGTTATGCAAGATGCAGCAACCGTTCACTACTCTGGAGACGTGGTCTGCTGAGTACTGGAGTGTTCCTCACAAGTGGTCCAGGCAATGGAAGCGCATCTTCAGTAGACCAATTGTCTTTTCAATGATAGCTGAAGTGGATGCATGAGCAACATTGTAACACTTCCAGCATCTTAGAGTCATAGAGTCATACAGCATGGAAACAAACCCTTTGGTCAAAATTGTCCTTGCCCACCAAGTTTCCAAAACTAAATTAGTCTCACTTGGCCCATATCCTACTAAACCTTTCCTATTCCTGTTGCTGTCCAAATGTCTGTTAAATGTTGTAACTGAATCTGCGGGTTATGTGCTGGGATGATTTGTCAGGTCTTCTGGGAGGACATCTGACCACCCATAAGCCTGCCCTGGATTTAATGCAAGGAGCAAATGCTTGTGGCACCTGAGAGTTGTGTGGAATCTAAGCATCATGACAGCTTCCTGGATAGTGAACACACATCTTCAGGAATTGTTGCCTGTGGTGATGCTCAGGAAGGTTGAGGGAAGTCATGAATGGAACCACAGACATCAGTGTACACGTGTCATTCATCTACTGCAGGGATGTCGAGGGCCTACATAATGCTGAGCAACTCTCCAAGCCTACACATCTTGCTTAAAGTCATACTTCTTAGAGCTTGTATTCCTTCAAGAGGTAAGTAGACTAACCTAATTTTCCTCAGTAATCAAGCAATGAAACTGAGGGAGCATCCTAACTCAGTTTCAATCCTGACCTCACTCGCTATTTGCCTTCTGACTTTATACATTGCTTAGTAGGAATGGGAGAAAGTAATTGCATGAGTGAAACTATTTTGAAAATGAACTGTTCCCCTTTTTTGATGCTAAACTTTATTCAATAGTACAGGTGAAGTATACAAAATTCAGTCTATAATTTTGTAAGACTTATTCCAAAGCAACCAATTCTAAAGTAACTTTGATCTCCATGCAGAAATGGTTCTCCAAGCTCAAAGGCATTTATATATTTTTGATAAAGTACAGGATGTGCCGACCATCGAGAGACTTCATTTAAATCTGTTTTTCTTTCTAATATTTTCAAGGTCATCTGGTGGCAGATTTCCTGACTGAGGAGGTAGATGGTTTAACTTACTTAAATAAAGTATCTTCAGAAGGGCATCTGTACAATGGATTTAACTTGATAACTGCAGAGTTTAAGTAAGTTCACCTGGAACATTTGTTGACTTTCAGTACAATTGAAATAAACACAAATACATTATTGACATCGTTGACATTTACCTCTAGTTTGGTGCTGCTGTTAATCAGCTCAGGGGACAAGGGTTTCTGGTTAATCTAAAGCCATGGTAAGATGGGATTCAGGTGGAAGACCCCTATCAACATTGACAGTAATCAACTTTTATCACACTCAAGATTCTGGCGGTAGACTGCAGGCCTGGTGTGAGTTGATATTTCAGATTGAGGAGCTTTTGTTCTAACTGAGTATTTCCAGCAGTCTGTTTTTATTTCAAATTTCCAGACTCTGCAATATTTTGCTGTCAATCACACATCTGATTTGGAGGTTCAGCTATCAGCTTTCTAAGAATAAACCTTTAACCAGAACATAGATATCTGACCACTTGATTCACAAATGCATTCGATTTAATGAGGAACCACTTTTCCGAATTGTAACTTTTCCACTGGCAGATCCTTGTCTTGTCTGTCATTCTCCCAATTGTATATTAAAAGCCATGAGCCCGCACAACCTTTTTTTTTAGTTGATCTGCTGATGGCGATAGTGTTGTGGGGGATGGATGGCAGTGTACGGTTAGAGAACAGGGCAGTATATGGTTCAAGTAGGAAATACTTTGTATTCACTGACTGGAAGAATCAGAACAGTTTTACTGTCAGAGTTTATTCCATGCACACTATCACAGGAATTTGACCAAGTGGTTGCAACAGTGTAATGGTATTACATCTGTTGATGTTGTTGAGATGTTCACTTTGTGATGTATTAGTTAGATTAAAAGGCATTTAGGAGCAGCTCCTCAGGCTGAGATCTGGATTGATCATTGCGTATGAACCAGTGTCTGACTTTAGGCTCACCTCAAAGTTTTTTAGACAAGTCCATAATGATTTTTGGAGCCCTATTAATAACAATGCTTAGTATTCATGCATCTCATGAACATTCAGTGTAGAATTGTGCTGGATCATAGTGGAGTAAGAATCCAGATTCTGTATCTGTTACTATTGATTTTGAATTGACTTGAGTGTACTAGCAAGTGAACCAGTCAGCTGCAGTGCTGATCCTGCAACATAACTTCCTGACTTTTAATCATGCCCAATTCTTCTAATGTTCTTCCTCCCCCTTTGCCATTTTATCCTAACTACTTCCACTGGCTGAAGGTTCGATGACTTGAAATGTACATAATTGGCAAAGGAACCAGGGGCAGCATTAAGGTATTTTTTATGCAATGTGATGAAAATATGGAACATGCAGCCTGATAGAGTTTGTATCCATCAGTCATAGACTTTTGAAGAATATTGGAAAAGTACTTGAAGAGATATTGAGAAAGAGCTGGCGAGTGGAACTAAATAGACTGCTTTACAAAAAAGCTGTGCAGACTTACTGGTTGAATTACCTTCTTTCTGTTCTTTGATTTGTTGTTTCCATACTCGGCCCTTGTTTGTTCCTCTTCTCTTCTCCCTTCCTCTTCTGCCTCTCTTCTCCATCCTCTGTCTCTGTCTTCCCTTCCTCGTTCTGCCACTTAACTTGTTTTTCATTCACTTCAAACAATTGATGCAGTGGCTGTACCTTTTTAAATCTGCTGATCCTATGAGCCTGTACATTGTGAGAATAATCGATTGCCATTGCAATGGACTTACTGCCTTTCTTGCTGTTCATCTTCATCTCTGGGAAGCTAGGTCAGACTTCAGTGCCAAGTGAGAGGCATTTGTTTAATGTGAATCTAATGTAGTAGCCCTGATAAAGTAGCTATCGTACCGTTACCATTTCCGTTATTGTCTAATTCAGCCATGTGAAATGCTCATTCTTCATTAGCTAAATTTGAAAATCTTTGTTTTCTCTTAGTAAACTAGAAATGTTGATATCAAAATCTCATCTGCACACCAAATAATGCGCCAGTTCCCAGCCCTATCCAGAAACATTGAGTCAATAGACAGGGAGAGCACCAGCAGTGATACTTAGTCAATGCTAAGTTTGCGATTCTAAAGAGAGACATTTCGAGGACTAAGTTACTCTCAGCCTTTTTGAGTTACAGAGGGACATGTCACTCAATGTTCCAGTCCCCAAACTGGGCTACTGCTGAATGAGAATTTATGAATCAGGCCGGGCTGAATTGTTTCCAAAGGTCAAATATCCTACCAATAATATCAGTGTTTATTTTTGAATAATGACTCTGTGGTTAAGGGCATGTACATTAAATGCTTTTATGCAAGTAAATTAGGATATTTCCGCTAATGTAACTCCTTCACCCGGATTATAATTTCTCTCCTCAGATTCACTTCATGCTTACTCCGTCTTCAAGGGCATATTTTCATTTTACTCCAATTACTTCAACAACTGATTAAACTGATGCAGTTGATATAGCAACGTCTCTTATGATCCCTCACAGTCATGCTCTTTTCCACTTCAGCCTTTTTTCTAATATATTCATTCATGAGATGTGGGCATCACTGGCTAGGTCAGCATTTATTACCTGTCCTGAGATGCCCTTGAGAAAGTGAGCTGCCTTCTTGAACCACTGTAGTCCATGTCCTATAGGTTGGCCCACAATGCCCTACAGAATTCCAGGATTTTGACCCAGTGACTGTGAAGCAATGGCAATATATTTCCAAGTGAGGCTGTTGAGTGGCCTAGGGGGGAACTTGCAGGTGGTGGTGTTCACATGTATTTGCTGCCTTCTCCTGCAAGATGGAATTGTGGGTTTGGAATGCGCTGTCTTGGGATCTTTGGTGAATTTCTTCAGTGCATCTTGTAGATAGTATACACTGCTGCTACTGAGGTGCTGGTGGTAGAGGGAGTGGATGCTTGTGGATGTGGTGCCAGTCAAGCGGGCTGCTTTGTCCTGGATGGTGTCAAGTTTGACAAGTCAAATATCATTGGAACTGCACCCATCCAGGCAAGTGGGAAGTATTCCATCATATTCCTGACTTGTACCTTGTAGATTGTGGACAGGCTTTGGGGAGTCAGGAAATTAGTTACTCGCCACAGTATTCCTAGCTTCTGTGATTGTGTAGTGAGTTTCTGGTCAATGGTAACCCCAAGGATGTTGATAGTGAGGGATTCAATGATAATAACACTGTTGAATATCAAGGGGCAGCAGTTAGATTGTCTCTTATTTGAGATGGCCATTGCCTTGTATTTGTGTGGCAAGCATGTTACTTGCCACTTGCCAGCCCAATCTGGATATTGTCCAGATCTTGTATTTGAATATGGACTGCTACAGGATTTGAGGACTCCCAAATGATGCTGAACATTGTGCTATCATCAGAAAACGTCCCCACTTCTGACCTAATAATGGAGGGAAGGTCATTGATGAAGTAGCTGAAGATGGTTGGGCCTAGGACTACCCTGAGGAACTCCTGCATTGACGTCCTGGAGCTGAGATGACTGACCTCCAACAACCACAACCATTTTCCTGTGTGCCAGGTATGACTCCAACCAGTGGAAACTCCTAATTCCTGTTTTGCTAGGTCTCCTTGATGCCACACTTGGTTGAATGCAACCTTGATGTCAAGGGCCGTCACTGTCACCCCACGTCTGGAATTCAGCTCTTTTGTCCATGTTTACAGTGGAGCTAGGGACCTCTGGAGGAGGCTGTGATGGATCGTCCAGTCAGTATTTATGGCTGAGGATTATTGCTGAAAATGCTTCAACCTTATCTTTTGCACTGATCTGCTGGGTTCTTCCATCATTGAGGAGCCTCCTCCTCCAGTGAAGTTGTTTTATTGTCCACTGCCATTCGCAATTGGATGTGGCAGGACTGCAAAGTTTAGATCTAATCTGTTGAATGTGGGATCGCTTAGCTCTGTCTATCACTTGCTGCTTTTGTTGTTTGGCGTGCTAGTAGCCCTGTTTAGTAGCTTCACCAGGGGACACCTCAATTTTAGGTATGCCTGGTATTGCTCCTGGCATGCCTTCCTGCACTCTGCTTTGAACCAGGTTTGATCCCTTGGCTTGATGGTAACAATTGAGAGGGGGATATACTGGGCCATAAGGTTACAGATTGTGCTGAAGTACAATTCTGCTGCTGCTGATGGTCTACAGCACCTCAAGGATACTCAGTCTTGAGTTGCCAGATTTGTTCGAAGTTTATCCCATTTAAATTATGATATTGCCATATAACATATCGAAGAGTATTCTCAATGTAAAGGCAGAACTTCATCTCAGTAGCAATCACTCTTACCAGCCCTATAGTAGACTGTGCTGCATCTTGCAGCCGGTAGATCGGTAAGGATTGGTAATCCGTTAAATCAATCTTCAATTGCAAAGTCATTGCTTAGTATTTAAGATTTGTGTTGATATTTTAATTATTTGATTGTTTAGACCAGATTTGAGCCCATTGATGAGAGTTATTCTCAACATTGGTTAGGGAGATTCAGTAGCATTGTGGTAAATGTCACTGGAGTAAACAATCCAAAAGTCCAGGCTAATGCTCTGGATTCAGTTCCTATCACAGCTACAAATAATAACATTTGGAATTGGAAGCTACTCTCACTCATGATGGCCATGAAACTATCATCAATTGTAGTAAAGGCCATCTGGTTCACTTATGTCCTTTAATGAAGGAAATCTGCCATCCTTACCTGATCTAGCCTACATGTGACTCTGCACCCACAGTAATGTGGTTGACTCTTATTGGTCACCTGAAATGGTTCAATTCAAAGGTTGCTTGGGATGGCCAAAAAAATGCTGGCCTTGCCAGCAATACCCACATACAATGAAAAGTTAATTCTAGTTTAATTCTATTTACTTCTAATGTAAAACCTGTATAATGGGGTAAGTGTGAACACAATGTGTGAGGAGACAAATGACACTTAGAAGTTTCTGATGAAGGGTCTAGTTTGTGCCATAAACTGCAATGTTGAATTGTCAAGTCAATAAATACAGTGGGACAGTGTTTTGCTTATGCTTTAGTGAAGGAATGTGTGCAGAGTTTTGAAGTTACTGAGGCCAGAATTTGAGGATAGGCTGGAAGATGGGAAGATATGAGACACAGTGCCCAGATTTTCTCATCACCATGACATTTTTCCTGTGGTAGAAATGTTGGCACACTGGCTACCCAACAAGAGACTAATTTAATTAATTAAATGCAAGTTATGGGCACTTTTCATCTTTGGGTGCATTTTGCCAGGGCAAGATGGGCCCACTGCCACATGGGAAATTGTTGACTGAAACCCAGGAGCCACTCCCTGCTGCTTTTAGGGGTGGTCCTATTTTATGAGCACATATAGTCCACAGCACCCCTTAAATCATTCTATTTATCTGACATCTTCAAAAACCTCTTGAAAATCTTTCATGTCTTTGATTGTCTGATCAGTGATATTTACAGCACCGAAGAAGACTTCTATCTATGCTTGTAGCTCTTGAGATAAAGCTGTGTGTTCTAGTTCCATTGCATTATACCTTGCTTCCCCATACATTTCTCCGTTCTGCCTTTTTAAATACTTTTTTAAATACATTATGTTGCTATAATGTCTAACTGAATCACCATTTATAGTGAAATATATCAAGTTCTAATCGCAGTAATGTCAATCCTCTCATGTATCAGGAAATAAGTTGTTTAAATACCAAGCAATTTTGTTAAACTATTATGAATTGCCTTTCCTTTCAAACATAATCTAATTGACTGTTGGTTTCTGAACCTCATTAATGTCTTACTTAATCTGTTAACAGTCACATGAGGCTATATTTGATCCCCTGATTCATCTATGGTTATAAAATCAGATATAGACTGTGGTGCTCAAAGACCCACAATTCCATTACAACCCTCTACCCGTTTTATTTTCTTAACATTCCCATAAAGGAAGGAAATAGTATTTCATGCTTTTATTTTGTTCAAAATTTGGTTTTAGTGATAAGAGTGAGCTGTTATTAGCTATTGGCTTCCTTGGTTAATGTTGTTAAAATTGTCTCCCTTATTGTGTCAAATTTAGAATTTCATAGGCCCATATTCCATAGACCCATAATTATATTGCCTGAACACAATAGTAGATTTTGCAGTGTAAACAAAGGAAGCCAAGATGTATATGGCCCACTCATATCACAGGAACTGCTAAAGCACTAAGTATGAAAGCATGTTTAATTGTAAAAGGAGACCTGATGATAGCATCAAGACTCAGCACAAATTAGATCTCTAATGCTATTGTGGTTCCAGAAAATGGGTCATTTATATGAAAATCCATTCAATGTCCTCTGTTATAACCAGGTGAGGATGGGTTGAGTGGCTCCCCTCTTGTCCCTCCCTTTTTGACCAGCAACCGATTCTGCTTTTTTCAAAAGCATATACTTGTCAATTGAGAGAGGGTTTAATGTTTTGTTGTGATCATTAAAGATATAGATTTGTCTATGTTTTAAAAAGAAAAGAAGGTTGTTTTATTGTTCTTAACTCAGTCGAAGTAAAAATTTTTAAAAATCTCTTTCACACACTGTCAAATTTCATGCCTACGTGAATAGCCAATCAAAATATTGAACAGAACACAAAAAGCACCAAAGAATGACAAAATAAAAGTAGGAAGAAAAGGGTATTAGAGAAAGCCAGGTGGAAATGAAAGTACAGTAAGAGTCTTGATAGATACTCACAAAACAATTAACGAAGTGAGAAGTGAGGTCCTATAGAATGAGAGTCTGGGAATCGTTGGTGGAAAAATGAGGATGGCGGATGAATTGAACAGGTATTTTGCAATCAGTCTTCATTACAGATGATCCAAGTAATTTCATAGAAAAGTGGAAATTAAAGGAAGGAAGGAAATGAATAAAATTGCAATTGACAGAGAAGTGGTACATTTTTTTGGAACTTCAGCCTAACAAAGTCTCTGGGTCAAACTCATAGAATCCATACAGTAGGCAAGCAGGCAATTCAGCCCATAAAGTCCATACTGTCCCTCTGAAGACATCCCACCTAGACCCATGCCCCTCACCCTTCACCTATCCCTGCATATCCTATGGCTAAACCACGCTGGATATCTCTGGACACTGTGGGTAATTTAGCATGGCCAATCCACCTAACCTACACATCTTTGGACTGTGGGAGGAAACCAGAGCACCAGAAAATCCACACAGACACTGGGAGAATATGCAAACTGCACACAGACGGTCAACCGAGGGTGGAATTGAACCCAGGTACCTGGCACCGTGAGGCAGTAGTACTAATCACTGAGCCACCGTGCCACCCTTATGATAGATTTAATCATAGAATCTGAAAAGAAGTAACTAGTAAGATAATTACTGTGTTAGTTTTAATTGTCCAAAATTCCCTAAAGGTTCCATTAATAAAAGTCATGACACACACTTAGATACTCAACATGAAGACAAACCATTAGACATAGTCACTCGGATTTAAAAGGAATGCACTCAGATATATTGCCATTGTATAAGCCAGGCAACTGGAATTCACCAGTTATGACCATAACTAGGTTACTGGTTAATTGGGAAAAGGTCCTGTGACAAACAGATTAATGCTCTGTGTTTAGACAACTATTTCTTCAGAGAATGGGGCCAGCAAGTGAGTTGCTGAAGATCTTAAGTGGGTTCCCTCTCTCTGTCTGTCTGTCCCAGATATCTTGCAAGTTTCAAATGCAGTCTGCTGATCTAGATTTTCCATGGGCCACAGACAGAGATTTTAAAGAACTCAACCCAGTAGGTGCTGTCTCTAGAAGAACAGATAAATCATCCGTGTATATCTTTAAACTGCCCTAAACCTGAAAACAAGTGGATCATCAAGTTCAGCCTGAGGCCAGTCAAGTCAGCTGCCTTAAGGGCCATACAACCCTTTAATCTTCAATGGATTCTAAACTGCCTAATCTGCCCTCTTTTTTTCATACAGATATACAAATTAGAAGGAGTACGCCACTTTGTCCCTAGACCGTGCTGTGCGATTCAATAAGATCATGGTTGATATGATTAGTCCATATTTCTATTTATCACTGATAATCTTTCATTCCCTTGCACATTAAGAATCGATCTAATTTGCCTTCAAAATACTCAAGCATTTGAGGATATGAGGGACTGAGAGTGGAAATTGCAGAGGCACTGGCCATAGTCTTTCAGTCTTCCCTGGACACACACTGGAGGTGTGCAAAGTTCTGAGGGGCACAGACAGGCTAGATTGGGAGAAATGCTTCCCCTTAGTAGAGGGATCAGTAACCGGGGGACACAGTTTTATGGTAAAGAGCAAGAGGTTTAGAGGAGATTTGGGGAATTTTTGTTTCAACCACAGGTTGTGGGTATTTGGAATTCACTGCCTGAAAGGGTGGCAGAGGCAGGAACCCTCAAGACATTGAAGAACTGTTTAGATGAGCAATTGAAATGCGATAGCATTACAAGGCTATAGACAAGTTCGGGAAAATGGGATTAGAATAGATGGATGCTTGTTGACTGTCTTGACATGATGGAATGAAGCACTTTCTATGCTGTAAAAGATGTATGACTCAATGACATGGGAAATGGTACAAGTGGACAAGAGAGTTACAAATGTGACACCCTTGTTCAAAATTGGTTATAAGGATAAGACCAGCAATTACAGTGATGGTGAAACTTTTTGAAACAATTATTCAAAATAAAAATGTAAAAAACAGTACATGAATTAAGAGGCAGTGTGGATTTCCTAAAGGAAAATTATGTTTAACTAATTTGCTGAAGTTTTTTAATGAGGTAACAGAGAGCAGAACTCACTTTCTATAGCATTTTCAGTGCTCACTTGGTTGATACTTTTTTTTTAAAAAAGTCAATCTCAAAGCTCTTACTTTTTTATTTCCAGCTTTCTTTCATTCTCTAATTTTTCTGTCCTTACTACCATATTGGTTTGTTCTTTCCAATTCTTATGAGATCCCCATTGTTATAAAGCGGAGGTTGACCCCGCCTCTAAGAACTAAAACCAAAACCCCCAAAGAGGAACACCTTACCCTATAATCTGTAAAAGGAGTGTAAAATGTGGTGTAACCTTCTTTTCAACAACTTCTAATAATTAAATGAAATAAATCCCCGACACTCATTTTACAATCAACGAGTAACAATTTATTTATCTAACTCTAACAATGAACAAATGAACTAAACTATTAACAAACCGAATAAACCCCTTCTAACTACTGACCATTCCCAAATAAAACAAGATTGTAATGGTATGCTGTTCCAATAAATGAGTCCCACTTATTTTTAAAAATAACGTAGAATTTAGCCTCTGTAAATTACAGCCAGGTTACGTGTCTTCTGGAATGCTCTGTGCCTTCGTTATCGATTCTTCTGTCAGGAAGGCATTCTTTGTTGGTTCTTCTGTTAGGAATGTTAACTGGTTGTGCCATGGGTACCCTTGGTATTTCGATGGTGCTTTCTCTAAGACTTAGAGGAGACTGTGAGAGCCAGTAATTCTCTCTTGAAAGCTAAGGGCTCTTAACTCTAGTGGATAGCAGTTAGCTCAGCTGTCTTTGTCCAACTGTCCCTTATTTTATACCCTTGATGACATATCAATTTCTTACAATAGGATTGGTCCTATGTTGTCAAAACCATCAGATTTAAACTTAATTGGTTTTTGGTATCAAATTGATTGGCTAAGTTTAAAACCCTGTTGTCTTGGTAAACTGCTGCTTGGCCTGCTAACTGTGTGGCCTTTTGTTACAAATGTTTCAATTTGGGTGCTGTCTGTGTACTTGCAAACTTTCAAGCTGTTGCTCGCAGACATCCATTTTACATCTCTAAGCACAGAAAAAGCACATCATCTTTTAAAGGGATGACATAATGCTGTTCTCCCCCCCCCAACTTTGCATTTTACCAGCCCCAAATTCTAACTTCCTGCCTCCCAGTCCACAAGTACTCTACCCAACTTCACAACACCATTATTTAGGAAAACCAGCTCCTGTTTTTATGTCAGACAGCTACTAAATTAACTAATGAAAATAATTACCAACTTAACTGTAATAATTAACAATTGTCCACAAGGCGCAATGTGACAAATACAAAAATAGGGGATAGTAGGAAGAGAGAGAAGGGATTAAATTAAAATGGAGTTGGGTTGGGTAGAAGGAAAAACAGCTCTTAAATGTGTGCTCTCAGGTACGCCAACTGTTCTGTTATTCCTTGAGCATGTCCTTACAGGGACAATCTATTACAATATTGTTACATCCCGTTTCCACCACCTTGCAGCATTCTAAATCCTCTCCCATCCTGTAGACTCCCCAATTCCCCTTGAATGCTCACCATTTTCCACCACAACCCTTGCAGTCTCCTATTTCCCTGCCAACCCACAACACTTGTGGCCTCCCTACCTCCCCTCGGCCTCCCTGTCTACCCCAGCCCCTTGCAATTTAAATCTTCTATCATATATCTTAAAGACTCCCTGTCTCCCTCAGCAGTAACCCATCTCCCCCACCATCCATGCAGCTCCCCTGTAATAATGAACCCAGTTGATGATAACCCTGGACCAATCAATACCCAGAATTAAAACTGTCTTGATAGATCAAAAGTTTATTTTTGCACTTGGCTATCATGGGAATTAGCAACTAACTATATTCACCCAAGGCTGTAATTGTTCCTTTGACACAAGAACAGAAATTCATTACACAAAGAAGTTTAAAAAAAAAGCAAAGCTCTATGTGTATGTGTTAGAGAGAGAGAGAGAGAGTATGTGTTAGTTAATTTAGAAAAAGATCTTAACTTAAACAGTACAAATACATTTTTCCCCAGCAATATCCTTTTAAATACTCAATCCTACAGAAATATCATTCCTAACTGAACTCTTTAATTTCTCACTTAACTGACTCTTTTCAGTTTTTCTTTTTGGACTACTGAAACAGTTTTAAGACACATTTCCAGTTTGTATGGTCTGAATTCCTCTTCACATCTCACAACCTGGAGATTCTACAAACCTCTAATCCCAATGCTGGCATGGAAACTGCTCTTCTGAACTAAAAACTCTTTTTTTTTCTCCCTGCAAACATGACGTTGAAATCTGATTCTTCTGAACAGAACTCTAACTACCAATGTCACCTGCTCGTTTGTCTCTGTTTGTCATAAACTCAGTTAACACCATGGGTATCTGGCTGTGCTATTACTAAGTACTATGGTTATTTAGAAATGAGGTTACATTTCTAAATGACTTTTTTTTTGAAAAGAAGTAATCTTCGCAGAATTCACCAAAATCCATCTACCTCCATTTTAAAAATCCAAATTTCCAAATGATAATAACATATTATGTATTTTTATCACACCCATCTCTCCCCAACCACCTTGTAACCTCCTTGTTTCTCCCTGCGGCCATTTCCTTCCAGTCAACTTTTGCAATCAGCCTGTATTAATATCCTAGGTTGTTTTGGGGATTTTGGGGACAAGTTCCCCTACTGCCTCATGCATTTGAGTTTTGTGGACCATGCTCAGGAATTTCTACATTGCCTAATGAATCTGCACTCACAGCACAATCCTGGCAATTTGATCCTTAGTGATTGTCTTTGAAAGGAAGTGTTTCCTGACATCTAACTTTCTTTTAATATTCATTCTTGGGTTTTGGAGTCACTGGCCTTTATTGCCCATGATAATTGATTAAAAGGAAATATTTTTTAATTTGAACAATTGATGAGTGGTTTGATAGAGATGTGTGTCTTACCAGGCAAGCGTCAATTCAGTGGTACAGAAACAAAGGTTAGACCCAGAGAGCTGACAAGTTTCCATCACTGAGGGACTTCACAGAACCATTTGGATTTTTTTGACACTGCAATAGTTTCATGACTTTTTTTTTTTACTGATTTTAACACTTTCTTTCCAGATTTTTTAAACTGTACTCAAAATTTCAAACTTCCAAGTTAAGATTTGAACTCCTGTTCTCGGCATTTTTAGACCAAGTCTCTGGAATGTTGGGCCAGTCACATGAGCCACTTCGTTCAACTCCATAGTTCTAAGTTTATGTAATTTATACCCATGTCCAGTTGGTTTTTCCTAACGTATCTAGCATAGGTAGCTTTTCCAAATGTACCAAATCTAAGCCATCCCTTATTTTAAATGCCTAGATAAAACCTCCACAAAATATATGACATTTGGAGTAAAAAACCAAGGTAATTGAGGGTTCTTAAACTGAATGTAAATCAAGCAACATAATCTGGTTCTTTATCAAGGGCTCTGCATTACTTGTGAGGATACTGAAACAGTATTATAGATGAAGCCTAACCATTGAGTCATATAGCATGGAAACAAACACTCCAGTCCAACTAGTCCATGCCAACCATGTTCCCAAACCAAACTCGTCCCATTTGCCTGTGTTTAGCCCATATCCCTCCAAATCCTTCCTATTCGTGTACTTATCCAAATGTCTTTTAAATGTTGTAACTGTACCTGCATCCACCACTTCATCTGACAAGTCATTCCACGTACAGACCATTCTCTGTGTAAAAAAACCTGCTCCTCATGTCCTTTTTAAATGTTACTGCTCTCACCTTAAAAATATACCCCCTAGTTTTGAACTCCCCGACCTTAGGGAACCGATCCTTGCTGTTCACTTTATCGATGCCCCTCATGATTTTATAAACTTCTATAAGTTCACCCCTCAACCTCCTAACCTTTAGTGAAAAAAGATCTGGCCTATCTTTATAACTCAAACCTTCCATTCCTAGCAACATCCTGGCAAATCTTTTCTGAACCCTTTCCAATTTAATATCTTTCCAAGAGCAGGGTAACCAGAACTGCGCACAGTACTCCTGAAGAGGCCTCACCAACGTCCTAACTTCTACAGTCAAAAGGTCTCAACAATGAAAGCAAATGTGCTAACTGCCTTCTTAAATACCCTGTCTGTTGTGACACAAACTTCAAAGAATTCTATAACTGAACCCCTAGGTCTCTGTTCTACAATACCACACAGAGCCCAAACATTAATTGTATAAGTCCTGCCCTTGTTTGTTTTACCAAAATGCAATACCTCTCATTTATCCAAATTAAACTCCATCTGCCATTCCTAAACCCACTGACCCAGTTGATCAAGATCTCTTTGTAATCTTAGATAACCTTCTTCATTGTCCACTATATCATCAATTTTGGTGTCAGCCGCAAACCTACTTACCAGAAACAGAAATGCATTTTTTGAATTTAATCCTATTGGCAATAGATGCTAAGATTGCACTTGCTTTTCAGTATGCTTGTGACATTGTGACCTTCAAATGTCCACATACTATAACACATTGGTGCTCCTCTGGTTCAGCAGCCTTAACGCAACCCTGGATGTATACTTGGTTTTGAGACATAGAAACATAGAAAATAGGAACAGGAGTAAGCTGTTCGGCCCTTCAAGCCTGCTCCACCATTCAATGCGATCATGGCTGATCATCCTTATCGGTATCCTGTTCCTGCTTTCACTTCATACCCTTTGTTCCTTTTAGCACTAACAAGTTTATCTAACTCCTTCTTGAAAACATTCAATATTGTGGCCTCGTCTACTTTCTTTGGCAGTCACAATGCTCTGGGTGAAGAAATTTATTCTTGTCTCAGTCCTAAATAGCCTAACTCATATCCTTAGACTGTGACCCCTGCTTCTGGACTCCCTTGTCATCAGGAACATCCTTCTTGTATTTACCCTAATCTTCTTAGAATTGTATAGATTTCTATGAGATCCCCGTTGTTCTTCTAAATTCTGATGATAATGGTACTAACCAATCCAGTCTCACTTTGTATGTCAGTCGTGCCATCTCAGGAATCAGTCTGAAAACCTTAGTTGCATTCCCTCCAAAGCCAGAACATCCATCCTCTGGTAAGGAGACCAAAACCATGCATAATGCTCCAAGTGTGGTCTGAACAAAGCCCTGTACAATTGTAGCAAGATATTCTGTTCCTGGGCTCAAATTCTCTCACTATGAAGGCCAACCTCTTCACTGCCGGTTGCATTGTGCATGCTTACTTTGAGCAACTGTTGTATAAGGACAGAAAGGTCTTGTTGAATCTCCCCCTCCTCCAAAATATTGTCATTCAGATAAAAATCCATCTTCCTGTTATGCTACCAAGATGGATTACCACATTTATCTGCAATAACTTCATCATTCCACACTTGTGTGTACAGGAATTCTTTTTTAAAAGACATACCCTGAACATATCTACCTGTAACTCATCAAATATTTGGGTGGGAAAGAACTTCATATCATCCAGCGTACTAGCAGACTGCAGTAATGGTACACGCACAACCTGCTGTTTAAAAGTTGGTCTACGTCACTGCAACTTCCTACATGCGTCAACATGGATGTTTTGTTATTGACACTGTATATTCTTGATTACACATTTTGAGGATGATGTTTATGTTTCTTATAGTCTCTCTGTTCCAGTTCTAGAAGCAATGTGAATAGAAAGTGAGTAGAAATCGCTTTGCCAGATTTTTGCACCCATTTACATATAATAACCATGTCCAAGAACTAAATGGACGCGGCAAGAATGTCCTGTCTGAAGCAAGCAGAAGGATTCATATCCTTTGCAACAAGTGCAGGAACAATGTTATGATGTCCGTTGCTTCTGGCCGTGAGATTTTCTTGATATTATTCAGCCTTCCTATACTGTTCTTAACATCAAACCTAAAATGTGGAGGGCATAGCGAAAGTTCGAGGACTGTTGACTGATGAGTTTAATCTGCCAAGGGGAGGCCTCTATAAAAAAAAAGCAAACAGCCACTCAATGCCCAAGTCCATTTGAGCGCTGGAATGTTTTTAATCCTGCTTGAATTGTTTTGATTGAAATGTTTCAGCAGTTAAGTTGTCATTGATTCATAGTTCTTGCTGCTTCAGCAGTTACTAACAAAGATGATCAGTGGACTTCTAATTCACCAGAGTGTTGAACCATGTACACAAGGAAAGGCTAACAAGGATAGTCATGTGAGTGATAACAGCACAAAAAGCTGCACTGATTGCAAGGATGGACACAATGAGCTGACTTTTTTTGGATTCTATTCATTTGGGACTTCCTGGCCCTCTTGGTTCCTGTCCACTGTGCTTTATTCTCCAGCTGAGTGAACAAACTGACAGCCTCCTGCTCAGCTTCTGTTGTGTATTTGGTCACTTGGCTGTTTGCCAAAACAAACCAGTGGCAATCCAAGCTTTTGTGTATGCTTTATTTACTTCATGTCCAAAACTTCCCTCATGTTTGGCACAACCCCCTGCCCCCACCCATCTCCCAACTGCATATAGGGTAATAATGTGCAAATTATATAGTCAAAGATGAGAGGTGAGTAGCTGCTGGAACATTTTGCAGGCTATGAGACCTTGGAACATGTTCGTGAATTGTGGAACTTTTGTGAAATATGTCATTTTGCATGTTTTTACTTTTGTTTCATAGCCATTACTAGGATTGGTTTATAATGTTCAATGACATGATCAAGTTTGCTTGTGGCTCGATAAATTAGTCAATGCAGGAGATTGACATGCAAAGTTCATTGATATCAGATGTCTTTAATCTGTGATCAAAGTGTCGGCTTAATGCAATTGCTGCATGAATATCCTCACAGGTCAAGCTGACTCCCTCAAAGATTTATTTAAAAAACAGTTACTGCTCACACTCTGGGTATGGTGGCAGCCAGTTTTTCATTTCTATTGCACTCTTGTGATTCAGATAAGAATGGAAAGCAGCGCAGGTAGTGCTTGTGAATGGAATCACACAGGCTCAGTCTGTGAATCTATGTACCCTTCCCCCAAACCCTCATTGTTCTTTTCTGACTTGCTCTCAGTATTAACGCTATCAGATTCAATGTTCCCCATGTTACCGTCCAACTCTTTCATTGAACTCTTAATCTCTTTACTCCTGAACCCCAATCCGACAGCATAGTGATGCATTTCCCCCTCACCGAATGCCAGGGTAGTGGTGACTGCCAGTGATTCCCCTACCACAGTACCATGTGCTCTCCATGCACCATCATTTCCTGTCCATATATGTTAAGTATCCCTCTCCAACCTTCACATTTGTTATCTCCTCTGCCTCCCAATGGACTGCTTCCAATTGACTTCCCCACCATAGCCGTGGCCCAAACACCCCTTGACTTCCAGTGAACAGATTCCCAGGACTTACCCGCCCTCCTGGCCAACTTAGAAGAGCCTGACTGCTGACTGATATCTAAGGGAATTGCTTTTGATTTTTCGTAATGATGAATTCAAAGGGATGTATAGAGAAAACAATTTGCTGAATTTTTAACTAATTTAGTGAATGTTTACGGAAATATTTTCCAGTTGTATAAGTGCCTTCAGGAGCTTGCTCCAATAAGATTTTCTCACATCATTCTTTCACTATCATCAGTGTCGTGATTGTAGCGAGGTTAGCCTGAATATGCGTTCTCTGATTGGACCGGACTAACAGCCCCAATCAGGGAGCCCTAGCTGACAGATATATACAGGAGTGTCACAGGTTCTGTTCACTCTGAGAGCTGGCTGTGGGAAAGCTGGATTAGTGTCAAGGGCTTTCCACACGTAAATAAAGGGTGACTTTATGATAGGATATTGGCCTCTGTGGAACTATTTCATTCAGAATGCTGGATTTCAAAGCAACGATTATGGATTTGATGCACGTTCATTTTCATGGTTGTCTATTATTAAAGCAGAGAAACCTGATAGTTTAATTTTGATTTGAAATGATTAGTTACTGCTCCATTACTCAGTTTGCATGTATGTACAGTATGAAACCTCAGCAAGTGGCACCCCACCCCTGGCGTTTGCTGATTCCAGCTGCCAAAACAAGAAAACTGCTGGAATTTTCTCTGAGGTGACTTTATTTCAGTTAAAAATGGAACGAGCACCATAATATCAAGATTTGCTTCAAAGTGCTTCATTTAGAACCATCTGTAATTTCTATGTTTTGCCATAAGAATACAAAGAGAATACTATTTTACTCACCACTACACCCCAAGTTCAAGTTCACTCTTGTGAAAAGATGGCAATTAAGGGTGAGCCCTCATAATTCTCACTGAATACATACATTTCATTCAGATTTCATGTTTAATGGAAATCGCCCGGACTGGAAGCCTTTTATACTATAAATACCAAAGGACTCGACCTCTTATTTTAAAGTTCAATTATATGAAAAGGAAGGCCAAGTTGTACTTTTTGATTAAAAGTAGTTACCCTCTTCATATATGAAAATACAGTCTTAACAGAATTTCCTTTGACGTTTTTTGAAGAAATATGCATCTATTTTATCATTGCTGTAGAAATCATCAAGTAGTGTAACTCTCTTCCTGCCAGACTGCTCTGACAGGACATTTTATACAGAATTTCCCAATCTGTGGTGTGTTTTTTGAAACAATTCCAGAGTGGGTTTTGCCTAGTTTGCAGTTGTGGAGGTCCTGTGGAATGATGCAGAGCCTTAGTTGTATTTGCTAGAGACCCTCCTGCTGGGTCTAAATGGTGATGAAATTAACTTTTTTTAAAAGTGTGAAAAAAACCTTTCAACTGTAATTTTCTTCAATTAAAAACAGTAGAACTCAAACCATAAGGAAATGTAAAAAATTCACAAGTTAATTAACTTTTTGGTTCTCTTTTGCCCCTCCCTCCTTCCTGGACCTCTTAGAGAGGAGTCCATCATGTGGAAAAATGAAGGTGTTGAGCCTTCTATACCTTCCTCCTCTAGGATATTCCAAGGTTTCTAGTATTCAGCTTACGAAGAGTAAAGATTGTTGGAACCTTTCAGGCAGTGCCATGGACTGAAGAACACATTTGTTTATTCTTGCTCATTTTTCCCAAACACAGGCCATGTTGTACTTTCAAATGTGCTGTGAGATGAGATGCTGCATAAGGGCGAGGCAGTACAAGGATCACCAAGGATATCCTGACAAGCCATCTTCAGAATTTATTGAATAATTGGTTTCCAAGATTAGGAATGAGGGTACAATTTAAGAGGAGAGAAACTGAAGTCAAAATATATTGATTAGGAGGAGATAAAATTCCCACAAGCATCACTAAAATCACTATCATGTGGAACCCTCAGAGCTTGAATGCTTAAGTTTATATTTTGGGACAACATAGTTGTATGAATGCTCCAGGTTGGCTGTTCTGGATATTTTGAGTGGGGCTTTTTTTTTAGGAACAACTCTAAACAGTCTTACAACTGCTCTCCCCGCAAACAACTCTGAGCAACCCATGTTTAGATTTTTCAATGGAGGTAGTAACTGCAAAGAAAGATAACATAAACTTGAGAAATACTGATCAGAAACAGAGAGAGGTTCCTGCTCAGAAAAAAAACAAAGGCTTAATTCAGCTGAGGCCAGCATTGATTTTCGGCCAACAAATAACTTCCACTTAACAGATTGTATCCAAGCAGCTGAAATAAATTTAGAGACGGGACCTCCTGGTACTGAATGCCAACTGCATGGGTTAGAATGATTGTTCTTCTGTGACTTGGAGTTCAGTTCAAAAAGAACTGACAGAAAAGTTCATCATCCAAGAAACTATTTACATCAAAGACTCCCTAGACTTATCAGTGAAGTTTCTCCAAAATGTCAGTATTTGACACGCTGCCCTTTAATCATTACAGAGAAGCACATAGCTATTCAGAAAGAACTTTGTTTTGTTTTACTTTTTCCCAATGCAGACCTTTATATGTTTTGACACAAACAGGCATACATTGTAATGCCAGGCCCAAGTCATTACAGTAGTTCAGCTTTCTAAAGCAACAACTTGTAATTGCCATTACCATCGTAAAATGTCCTAAGGCATTCCAGAGGGAAATTATCAAACAAAATTTGGCACAAAGCCACATAAAGACGTGTAAGCAATCTGAAACTCAGAGCTCACTCAAACAGGTAGCTTTTGAGGATCATCTTAAAGGGATGGAATTTCAGAACTTAGGGCCTAGGTAGTTAAGAGCAATTAAAATTAGAAATGTGTAACAGACCAACATTTAAAGAACATAGATTACTCAGTGAATTATACAAAGCAATTTGCGCTTTCACAGGCATAACTGAAGCACTGTTATACAGCTACAATGTCACCTGAGCATGTCATGATTTTAGATGTGTAATTCCTTAAGTTTCAGTTAAGTTAAAGTAAGGAACATCTATCTGTTTGTAATTCCCAAAGGGAAAACTGGTGAAAAATGAATAATATTTGGAAATGGATGCACTGGTCCTCCATTTTGAAGTTTACAAGAAAAGTTGGACCAGTCTGTGTTCATTCGCAAGTTTTACTATTTTTCCCTTCTGAGTTTTTTTTCATTCATGGGCATCACTGTTTGGGCCAACACTTATTGGCCATGCCTAGTTGCCCTTAAGAAGGTGGTAAGAAGGTGGTGACAAGCTGCCTTCTTGAACTGCTGAAGTCAATTTTCTGTAGGTAGATCCACAATACCCTTATGGATGGAATTCCAGGATTTGACCCAGTGACCCTGAAGAAACAGTGACAGATTTCCAATTCTGCATCCTGAGTGATAATTCAAATAAAAAATTATTAAATATTATTCCATCTTTTGTGAAGAAACTGATAGATTCTTCATGCTACTTCCTTGGTGTACCTATCAGCAGACATATTTAAATGAGAACGCAAGCACACAAGATTCAGTGTGGGCAGCACAAAGAAGAGGAAGGATATTTCTCATGGACCTTAACAATTGAATAATTGGTCTCCAAGGATGGGGCGAGAGGGGAAGACTTCACAGAAGGAGAGCAATCAGAGTAAAAATATTAGAACAGCAGAAGATAAAAAGACTACAAATATAATTGATCCTGCAACTGAGTAGGAAAAAAAGTAACCAAAGTTAGCATTGATCTCTAAAGAGTGAGCCTGAGATATTGATAATGTAAAACAAAAAAAATGGAAGGTTGGAAAAGGTATTCTGTGTCTGTTTTAATTTCTTGCCTTTATCAGTCGTGGTATAGATTATAAGAACAAGGAGGTTGTGTTGGAGCTGTACAGAACTTTGGTTAGGCCACAGCCTGAAACACCACCACCTGCAAGTTCCCCTTCTAACTCTGTCCCATCCTGACTTGGAAATATATTGTCCTTCCTTTGCTGTCACTAGGTCAAAATCCAGAGTACGGTATACATTTTTGGCCTCCTTATTTGAGAATATAAATAATTACTTTAGAAGCAGTTTGGAGAAGTTTCACTCACCTCTTTCCTAGGATGAAGGGTTTATCTTATAAATAAATGTTGCATAGGTTAGGCCTGTATTCTCTGGAGTTTAGAAGAATAAGTAGCAGTCTTAATGAAAAATATAAGATCCTGAGAGGACTTGATAGGGAGGGTGTCAGGAGGTGCTCATCTTTTAGAGGAGATTGAAACTAGGAGGCAGAGTTTAAGAATAACAGGGCCCCTTTTATGTCCAAGATTAGAGGATTTTTGTTTTCTCTCAGTGTCGTTAGAGTGCGCAGTTCTCATCCCCAGAAGATAATGGAGGCTGGGTCTTTAAATTTATTCAAGGATGAGTTAGATATATTCTTGATAGATGAGGAAGTCCAAGTTATGAAGGCCAGTCAGGAAAGTGGAACTGACACCACAGCCAGATGAGTTATGATCTTGTTGACTAATGGAGCAGGCTCTTTGAGCTACATGGGCATCCACTTGCTCCAACAGTACTCTGTGAAACCCCCATTTTTTTAAGTAGTTCTAATGGCTAAGATCTATGAATCTACATTTCTTCTGATAGTTATAGGTTCCTACCTTTCTTATAATCCAGCTTGTATTTAAAATACAAATTTTAATATGAATTCTGGTCATTACGAATGTTGCGCTTTTCATCTAACTTTGTTGTGACTTGTAACACTTTACCATTCAATGTACCTACCTGAGTAAATGTCAAAAGAAAAGCTTCTCGTGGGAAGTAAATTATTTTTACTGGCTTGGCAGTTAATGCTAGAAGCATGAAAAAATGCTTGTCAGCTGAGTCTGCATTTTCATTCCCAGGTCAGGGGTGCAGAGTCAGGGTATTTCCCAGCTCCACAAACCTGACCTGGGAAAATATGGTAAAGTTCCCTTCAAGTTGAGCCAAGAAATACCAGAATGAGTACAGAGGCTGCCAGTTGTGGAGGTGGGCTTGGCAGTAGGTCTGCCATGGTGCACTGGAAAAGGAGACACCCTTTTAAGTTGTGTATTGTTGTCTTAAACCCTCAGCAAAGCAAGATCTTAGACTAATCATATTTTCTTACAGCAATACCAAAGGAGATACGATGTGTTACTATGGAAACAAAAGTGGCCAGGAGCCCAAAACACTGGAACCAGGTTCGAGGTTTTGAATTTGTTTATAAAATTAACTTTCTTAAATGGTGGGCATGAGCAGGTACAAAATGCAGAAATTGATCCTTTCAGAATTATAGTTCTCCTGTCTGAAATCTGCACAATTTCAAACCTTACAAAAGTATTGGAATTTTCTGTCCAATTATACATCTAAATAAAACGTTAGTACTTGGCAAAGGCTGGCTGTCATTTTGACCCACACCATAGAGCTTCATGTCCACGTTATCAAAACAGCAGCACTTGTATACACAAATTAAAACTGAAAGCCAGCTTCGGACAAGATTGCCAGTCACAGCTGATCTATTCAGAACTGTAATCCTGTTCTGGAGTACCCTGTACCAAAAAGTTACCTTCTAAACAGTTCTGTGCCATGTGATTTTGAAACTGATGTTCCAGTAATGCCCTGATTCTGATCTACAGTCTGTGGCGATGTTGCTGATATGTCTGGACTAATGATAGTTTCAATGTAATTAATCTCATCACTTTTGAGCTGGAGTGGGTAAATGATCATCAAAGTTCATGCCCCTGAAAGCATCATTGGAAATAGATTCATCAAGATATTTGAAGAAAAGTGACTTGTTTATAATGTTCCTCAAGGTCAGTAGTCTCTTGGACACAGTCTATATTCAATGCACTAAGAGTTGAGATTTGTGTAAGGTACCAGACAACGGCAGTTACCCACAAAGTTTTAAACTGCAGAAAACATGGAGATTATTTTAATACTTGTGTAGGTCTTGTATATTTCAGTACATTTTATGAAGGGTCTGTGCCATAATGACCAGAGATGGATGAATCAAGAGGCTAAATGCTTATTTGAAGGAGGGCTAAGTATGGGTGCAGGCACATGTCAAAATTACATTTCTGGAGGGTGTCATGTCAACATTATACATTCTACTTGCATTTGGAAAGGAAAAGGTTGATTAAGGATAGTCAGCATGGCTTTGTGTGTGGGAAATCGTGCCTCACAAACTCAATTGAGTTTTTTGAAGAGATGACCAAGAAGATAGATGAAGGTAGAGCAGTGGACATTGTATTGATGGATTTCAGCAAGGCATTCAATAAGGTTCCACATGGTAGACTGGTTAGTAAAATTAGATTACATGAGGTCCAGGGAGAGATAGACAATTGGATACAAAATTGGCTTGACGGTAGAAGACAGAGGGGAGTAATAGAGAGTTGTTGCTCAGTCTGGAGACCTGTGACCAGTGGTGCATCGTGAGGATTGGTGCTGAATCTACTGTTGTTTTTTATTTAATTGAATAATTTGGATGAGAGTATAGGAAGCATGGTTAGTAATCTTGCGGATGACCCCAAAATTGGTGTTATAGTGGACAGTGAATAATGTTATGTAAGAGTAGAACAGGATCTTGATCAACGGCACCAATGGGTCAAGTTATGGCAAATGGAGTTTAATTTAGATAAATGCAAGCGTTGCATTTTTGTGAGACAAACCAGGGCAGGACTTGCACTATTAATGGTAGGGCCCTGGGGGCGGAGGGTTGTCAAACAAAGCGATCTGGGGTGCAGGTACATAGTTCCTTGAAAGTGGTACCACAGGTAGATAGTGTAGTGAAGCAGGCAGTTGGCATGGTTGCCTTCATCAGTCAGAGCATTGACTACAGGAGTTGAGACGTCATGTTACATCTGTACAAGACTTTGGTAAGGCCACATTTGGAGAACTGCTTACAATTCTAGTCGCCCTGCTATAAGAAGGATGTTATTAAATGGAGAGAGCACAGGAAACATTTACAGGGATTTCACTAAGATTGGGGGACTCAAGTTATAAGGTGAGGCTGGATAGGCTGGGACTTTTTTCCCTTAAAAAGTAGGAGGCTGAGGGGTGACCTGATAGAGGTTTATAAAATCATGAGGGGCATAGATATGGTGAATAGCCAAGGTCTTTTCCGCATGGTAGGGGTGTCCAAACCTGGAGGGCATCAGATTCAGGTGAGAGAGGAAAGATTTAAAAGGGACCTGAGGGGCAACTTTTTCAACAGAGGGTGGTACGTATGTGGAACTAGCTGCAAAAGGAAGTGGTAGAGGTTAGTACAATTATAACATTGAAAGATATTTGAACATGTCCATGGATAGGATAGGTTTAGAGGGCCGTGGGCCAAACACGGGCAAATTGGACTAGTTCAGTTTAGGAAAACTGGTCAGCACTGACAAGTTGGGCTGAAAGGTCTGTTTCTGTACTAAATGACTTTATGACTCTAACATTTCTGGTATTATGTACAATTTTGGAAGGCAGCATAAAGATGGGGTATCAGGAATTCATTTGTCTCTGATAAGCTGCCCAGTAAGCTCCTTTAGGATCTTGTTAATGGGCCAGAGAGTGCCATAAGGTAATTTTTAATTTGCAGCCTCCAAACCCAAGCACTCTGTTGGATATTAACCCATACCTGTGTCAGGTTCAATGCAGGGAACTGCAAAGATTTTTTAACTCAGGCAATTTTTTTCCCTGCGGGGATTTTCCAATGAGACACAGTGCCCTTTGGCTAGCCCTTTCACCACTTCTGTGAGCCTTAGGACTTCTGACCCTCCAAAGTGTTGCTTCCTCTCTTGTGCAAGGCAGCAAGAGAACCCCATTTTTTTTTTGATGCACCTGCTGCAACAGGCATTTTCTGTTCCGTTCCAAAGCTCAACACTACTAGTTAGGCATCAAACTCACCTCCACACTAATTGGAAGATTAAGATTTAGATATTGCATCATTTTAGCAATAAAGGCAGATGGCAGAACCTGGAACTGATCTGGCTGTCAGGATCCAAACCCTACATTGAAAATTAACTCACCAAAATCTTCTGTGCTAGTGCCGTTTGCTGATAAAGTAGATGTGACCTATTCTTCTTGGTGACCAGGTAACTGTGAATCATAGAAATATACAGTACAGACGAGACTCTTGGGTATCACATCTTTACCACCAAAAATATACTACCACCTAGTCCCACTTTCTCACACTAGACCAATAGTCTTGAACTTTTACTCTTCAAGTGCTCATCCAAGTACCTATTGAAAGGTTGTGAGGTTTCCTGCCTCAAGCACACCCCTAGACAGTGCAGTTCACACACCCACCAAGCTCTGGGTGAAAATGTATTTCATTAATTCTCCTCTAAACCTCCTGCCTTTCACTTTAAAATGATGCTCCTTCTTTTTGACCCTTTGACTAGGGAGGGAACTGCTGCTTTCTATTCACCCTGCCCGTGTCCGTTATAATCCTATACCCCTCGATCAGCTTACCCCCGAACCTTCTCCAATCCAAAGAAGACAACCTGAGCTTATCAAACCTGTCATCTAGCTAAAATGCTCCATCCCAGCAACATCCTGGTAAATCTCCTTTGCACTCCGTCCAGTACAATCATATCCTTTCAACACTGAGGTGACTAGAACTGCACACAGTACTCCGGCTGTGGTCTAACCAAACTTCTGTACAACTGCATCATGACATCCCTGCTCTTATAATCTAGCCACAAATGATAAAGTCAAGCACCTCATATGTCTTCTTAACTACACAATTAACCAGCCCTGCCACCTTCAGGGATCTGTGGGCAAGCACCCCATGATCGCTCTGTTCCTCCAAGCTTCCTAGTGTTCTCTTTATCTTGTTCTTTCTTCTAAAGGGCACCACCACACATTTATCAGGGGTAAATTCCATCTGCCACTGATCTGCCCATCTGACCAATCCGTTTGTATCTGCCTGTAATCTAATGCCTTTTTCCTCACTGACAACTGCCCAGCCAATCTCTGTGTCATCGGCAAACTTAATTATCGTCCCCTACCCCATTCTCATATACATCATTTATGAATATCACAAACAATAAGGAACCCAGCACTGATTTCTGTGGTATACCACTGCTCACCAGGCTCCAGTCACACAAACAGCATTCTACCACAACCCATGACTTCTGTCACTGAGCCAAATTTGGATCCAACTTGTTACGTTACCCTGGATCCATTGAGCTTCTGCCTTCTTTATCAGTTATCTTTTTGGGGTCTTGTCAAAGACCACACTGAAATCCACATAAATTGCATCAAAGGGTCAATAAGAAGGAGCATCATTTTAAAGTGAAAGGCAGGAGGTTTAGAGCAGAATTTATGAAATACTCTTTCACCCAGAGCTTGGTGGATGTCTGAACTGCACAGTCTAGGGGTGTGCTTGAGGCAGGAAACCTCACAACCTTTCAATAGGCGCTTGGTCACCTCCTCAAATTTCCATTAGATTTGTGAGGCATGACGTCCCTCTGACAAAGCCATGCATATCAAAAGTATCGTTGCACTGATCAAGTCACATTTCTGTTACTGGTTTCATTGGCGGGACCAGTAACTCAGTCATAACTGGTTCCAGGATCTTGAGAAGTGTAGCTGTCAGGAACGTTGACTTTCTGTTTGAGTCAGCAAAGGGTCTTTGGTGATACCCAAAGCTTCTGCATTCAGTCGGATTCATGAAATCATTTCATTGTTACTTTTCCTTTAATACCTCTAGGTATTTATGGGCTTTCGAACAGCCTTCTTGAGACTCCATGGAAAAAACTTGTTCATGGAAAAAAACTTTTCACAGATACAATTAAACAAAGCAATGAACTTTCGCGAGAGAATTTGGTGCAAGAACTCATCAATGTGTTGAACAATGAGGAGTTGTAAGTCGTCTTAAAGCTGGTTTAATTATGTAAATATCAAAAGTGAAATAGTAACTGCTCAAATGGCTGGCTTGATATGGCACTGCCATTTATAGTTTGAAATAAAAGAGACTAGAAGACTTAACTTTGAACATGAGTTGTGAGCTAGCACAACAAAAGGGCTTCAAAACTAGCCTTAGCACACGTGGCCTATAAAGAGAAACATCAGTCATTGCTTCCCCATCTGATTGTATTTTCATTGGTGTCTGAAAAATGCATGTGACCATCGGGGATGACCAGAATTAGACTCAGTGTGTTGATCTCTGTCACAGAATAGTGATCATGGATACGGCTGTCCAATGGAGCAGTCATCATCTGGGTGGGGTACATGAGAGTTATTGACACGTGTAAAATTCTTTCCAACACTGATAAGACCATAACATATAGCAGCACAGTTGGCTGCGGGCTCATTGAGTCTGCAGTATCATTTGATCATGGCTGATCTGTTTTTCATTCTGATCTGCATTCTCCTGCCTTCTCCCTGCAAACCTTGATCCCTTTACCAAACAAGAACTAACCTATCTCTGTCTTAACAACTTGGCCTTGGGAGCCCTCTGCAGAAATGAATTCCACAAATTAACCACCCTATGACTAAAGAAATTCCTCCTTGTCTCAGTTGTGAAAGATCATCCCTTTACTCCAAGGCTGTGCCCTCAGGTCCGAGTCTCTCCTACGAGTGGAAATATCATCTCCACATCTACTGTATCCAGGCCTCTCGGTATTCTGTAAGTTTCAATCAGATCAGCCCTCATTCTTCCAATCTCCAGGAGGTATTGACCCAGAGTGCTTAACCACTGCTCATAGGACAAGCCCTTCATCCCCAGGATCATCCTCAGGATCCCCGCAGTGCTAGCACATTTGTAGACATGGTGCCCAAAACTGCTCAAACATTCCACATGTGATCTGACCAAAGCCTTATACAACCTCAGCAGTACATTTCTGCTCTTGTATTCTAGCCTTCTTGAAATGAATGCTAACATTGCATTTGCCTTCCTAACTTCCAACTGAATCTCCATGTCAACCTTAAGAGAACCCTTTCGTGCTTCAGCTTTCCAAAGCCTTTCCCCTTTTAGAAATATTTTAGAAATATTATATCTAAAATAAATATTTTAGACAATATTCCAAGCCTGTATTCTTCCAGCCAAAGTGCATAGCCTCACACTTTCGGACATTATATTTCCCCTTTCCCCTCTCAGACAATGGTCTACTCCTCTATTCTTCCTGCAAAAATGCATAACTTCACACTTTCCTACATTATATTCCATCTGCCACTTCTTTGCCCAGTTTCCTAGCCTGTCCAAGTCTTCTACAGCCTTCCCACTTCCTCAACACCACCTGCCCCTCCACCTATCTTTGTGTCATCTGCAAACTTAACAAAAATGCCCCCAGCTCCTTTTTCCAGATTGTTAAAGTTCAATGTGAGCAGTTGTAGTCCCAACACTGACTCCTGCAGAACTCCACAAGTCACCAGCTGCCATCCTGAAAAAGACCCCTTTTTTTAATCCCTGTTCCATGACTTTTGCCAGTCAGCCAATCTTCTATTCATGCCAGTACCTTGCCCCTAACACCATGGGCTCTTGTCTTATTTAGTAGCTTTCTTTGCAACACCTTGTCTAAGGCCTTCTGGAAATCCAAATACATTATGTCAACTTGCTCTCCTTTGTTTAATTTGCTCGTTACTTCCTCAGCGAGCTCTAACAGATTTGTGAAGCATGACTTCCACTTGATGAAGCTGTATTACTACTTCTCCAGCGTAATTTTCCAACAGTTCAATGTCCATTATTTCTTCTGTCTTACTTTTTAGATACCTAAAAAAAACTTGCAATCTTCTTTTATATCACTAGCTAGCTTACTCTCATAGTTCATCTTCTCCCCACTATTGCTTCTTTAGTTATCGTTTGCTGGGTTTTTAAAGGCTTCCCAATCCTCGGGCTTCATACTAATCTTCACCACATTGTATGCTTTTTCTTTTGCTTTTATGCTATCTATACATGACTTCCTTTGTCAGCCATGGTTGCCTTGTCCTCCCTTAATATGTTTCATCTTCCTTGCGATGAATTTCAACTATGCCTCCTGAATTACCTCCAGGAACCCCTGCCATTGCTGCTTCACTGTCTTTCCAGTTAGGTTCCCCTTCCAATCACTTCTGGCCAGCTCCTCCCTCATGCCTATTGTAATACCATTACATCTGATTCCAGCTTGTCCCTCTCAGATTGCGGGGTGAATCCTATTGTATTATGGTCACTTTCCCCTAATTATGTCTGCCTCATTATACATCACCAAATCCAGAATTGCCTAGTAGGCTTCATCACAAGCTGTTCCAAAAACCATCTCATAGACATTTCACAAATTCCTTTTCTTGAGATCCTCTACCAATCTGGTTTTCCCAGACCTCCTCATATTGAAGACCCCTTTGATGATTGTAATAGTGCCTTTCTTACATACCTTTTATATCTCCTGATTTATTTTCTTTAGGGTCTTTTTTTCCTTTGCGGTTCCTCAACTCTTCCCACACAGATTGTACATTTTTGAACTCTAGATCACTTCTTACTATCAATTTAATTTTATTTCTTACTAACAAGGCAACCCCATCACCTCTGCCCATCTGCATGTCACTTTGATAGGATGTGTCCTTGGAAATCTAGTTCCCAGACCTAATCCCCTTGCAGCCACATCTCTGTGAGACCCACAACGTCGTACCTGTCAATTTCAATGTGTGCTCATTGACCTTGTTTGATATACTATGTGCCTTCAAGTACAACACCCTCAGTTCTGTATTGATTGCCCCCCTTCTCATAGTTGTCCCCCTCATCTGCTGTGTCTGAAGTTAAGATTCCTGAGCCTATTACTTGTTCTGGTAACTTTAACAACCGCTGCTGAACCGTTGCCCCCCTTTAAATGTTTCCATAATTTTCCATGTAACTGAACCCACCCCCTTACTATTTAGTTTTGTTTTGGAGTCTAGATGAGAGCCTTTCCTTGAATCTGAGTAAGGTTGCTCTCTTCTTCCCTAACATTTAAATGCTGTTGGTTTCTGACTTCCAGCACATTGTTAAGTCATCAATTAGATAAATAGTATTGTGATCTCCAAAGTTTAAAAAGTGCACAATAGAAGTTCACTCAATGAAATTAACGTAGAAATGCACTGGTATTGCTTTTTTTGTGTGCACTGTTTTCATGCTGTCAATTCATGTAAAATAAAGAATATAGCACTGGAGTTAAACCAACATATTTACAAATCTTTTAAATATCTGAGGATGAGTTCTACTGATCTGACATTTGCCAGCATTATGACTATTTTTAATTTTTTTTGCTCACTTTTACTATATTATTCCATCTACATTCTCAGCACTGATTTTCAGTTGGTGAGCACTTCTGAGTTAGATGCAAGTCAAGAATGCAACTCAAACTAAGGCTGTTTGGGAGTGCAGTACAGTGCCATGCTGCATCAGGAATTCTTGCCCAGTCAAAAGATTACTTACTTAGGAGTTAAAGATGGAACATCTCATTGTGGTAAAGTTTGAGGAAAAGAAAACTATTGATTTATGCCAGATGATTCTAAGCAGATTGACAACATAATTAGGTGTCGCACTGTTTGATAACAGATTTTTATCATTTTTGTACCAGCCAGTTGCCAGCTCCTGACATAGAGGAGCAGGGTCAAGATTTCATTCGGCCAGTACTAAAGGAGATTTCAGCATTGTTTGTCCGCACTTCCTCTTATGGCACCCGGTAAGTTTTTCATATTGAGTTGGAGTCAGCATTATTCTGTTTCACCAGTGGTATAAAAGCTAAATAATAATACATCCGTACCATAGCACAGTGTTTTTGGATTAAAGAAGAACCATCAGATTGAACTCTTTCAACCAGCTGGTACCCTCCGTTCTCCTAGAAGATTGCAATTTACTTTTGAGACATTGTACTCGGAAAGTAATAGAATGTATGTGCGCAATATGCGCACGTCTCTCTCACACACACACACAGTTTTCATGGAATCAAGGAAACAGAGCTGAAGGTGTAGGCATAGACAACCTGCACGCTGTCAGTTATTACGGAGAGATGGTGGGCTGAATGAGACTGCCTAAGAGTATATGCATACAAATCTTTTACTGCTTCCTCATTTGATTTGAGTGTTGCATTCTGCCCAGCAGGTTCTGTGCTGTTGGCCTGCTGAATACTCAACTGAATATCTCAATAATCAAACTTTTAGGGATTATCTTTTACAAGTTCTATTGAAAATCTACCATCCTGTAAAGTATACAGCCCCAATTCCTGTGGTTGGTTCGAGATGAATAACAAACTAAATGTAAAGAAGAAACCATGAAACCATCAAGTATTTTGATGGCTACAGCTTTAGTGAATCAGAAGGCTGTTGTAGTTTTATTTCTTCAGCTAATGGACTGCATAGCCCTCAAAGTGTTAACACTCATTTGTTTAATCAACATCCCTTCATACATCTTTCAACTTGCTACAGTAAGAAAGGCACTCAGTACTTCGGTGATCATTGGATGGAACTTCGTTCCATTTTATGTTGTTTTTCTTCGTGACATTTGTTCCCTTTCTGTTTTATATTTTTGTTTCTCTTTTAACTTCAAAGTTCTTTTAAGTTCATTGAAAGGTTTGATTTATTTCATTGTCAGGACAAACACAGTCATCCTCGTTGATGCAAAAGGTCACGTAACCTTCACAGAGCGTACTATGCTCAACTCTGACGTTAACCAATGGAAAGTCAGCTCCTTCCAGTTTGAACTTGAGATTTAACAGCTTTCCATTCAATGCACAGTAAAAAAAAAAGAAAGGAATGGAGAACAAAGTTGAATGGAAATGAAAGCATACTTCACAGATCCTGCAGGTTTCTGGGGCACTATGGATGTAAATGTTTGATTAAATCGTACTGCAGCCTAGCAACTGCCATGCTTTAAAATGCACAGTATCTTTCATGCTTCATGGTGTTCCGTATATGTATGTATTTCTCAGCGAGTGTATCCTATTGAATGTCTGTGCAAATGTGTGTTCATTGTATACTTGTGTTTGTCTGTGTGCAGTCTCTATCTATGTATTTGTGTGAGTATGAATGCATGTATTACCTGGATCTTATGTTTTTGGCAGGATGAGGAAGGCGAAATAGAAAATGAGTGATCTGCTCACTCCTGTCTCTGTTCTCTCCATCTCAGTCTATCTAACCAAGAATCAGACGGCCACTTATTGTCTTTCTGGCAGAGGGTAATGCTGCAAACAGGAAGTCAGTCACAGCTACAGTCCTTTGTTTATTGTTGGCCCAAAACATATCTAAGATGATTTTTTTAAAATCACATGCAGATGCTGCCACCTTCCCTGGAATAATCTGCTGTTACATTGAAGCATGGACCCATTGTCAGGACTATTTCTTCTACCTTTGTGTCACTGCATCTAATGCCATAAACACCCACCCCCTCAAAGGTCCAGTGCCTGAGAAATGCAATAGTTCACAAAAATTACATGATTGGGTCATTAACAAGCTCAAAATCTTGTTAATTAGGAATTAGGCAGGCAGGCCGCTGATTTGCATGTCCGCTTGGCTTCTGTAATTTCAGAGACTGGTGTGATGATGTCATGGTTCCAACAAAACATCAAAACATTTTACATTCACGTGGCAATGGGTGGTTAGTGGTCTGCCTGATTTGTGGTTGCAAAATCCAGCCATGTGTTTGTGTGTGCATGTGAATGTGCAGGTGTGTGACTGTAAGTGTGTGTTTGGAAAGCTGCTTTTATTTGTTCCAGACAAGAAAACTGCAGATGCTGGAATCCAAGGTAGGCAAACGGGAGGTTGGAAGAACACAGCAGGCCAGGCAGCATCTGGAGAAAAGGAGCAGTCAACGTTGTTTGTTCCAGCTTGATTAATAATTCTACCATTGTTCAGTACAATTGTATTCTTAGAAATAATGCGGGTGATTTCAGTTTATTTACTTTTTTTTTAAAATAAGTTGACCACACTTTTATGTGGAATATTAGGATTAAGACATAAATGTGTATGTTTTCTACCCGTCCTCCACAGTTTTTCCATTCCAATAAATCTTTGCCCTCCCATTCATCCACAGTTGTGAGCAATTGGTGGCTGACTGTCTAGCTTCTGCCATATAACTCAGTGACCAGCCACAAGAGGAATTTAGGCTAACCAGGCTAACTTTCTGCTGAACATTTTTACTTTCCTTGACATGTAGGGTAGGCTTTCCTCAGGGTAATCTCAGCACTGCTGCACTCCCAGCAGGAAAGCACTTTGGAACAGAATGTGGCTGAATAAATCATGACAGCCCTGCTAGTTCCCTATCACACAACCTGTGTTCCTGTTGGGAACTTGCTTCAAGCTGCACTATTCAGGGATAGCATTATTAGTATAATATGCTGTTCTCGAGACTAAAGGACGTAAAATATAAAGGTGGAAGCGTTATCATGGAAGGGTGTTAAAATTGTTGTCAGTTGATTTTTCTTAATCTTTCAAAGAAGGGAGAGAATAATGACAGCCTTCTCCATGAACAAATGGTATTTATTGTCAATTCTAAAAGTGTATAAGTGACTATATTATACTGCATGGTATTTTTAGAAATGCATTGGAGGCACAAAACATTTTTGATTAATTATTTGAACATGCCAACAATGAAAGTTAACTGTTGGTAGCAGCAGTCTTTCATTTGATTCAATAAAATGACACAGGAAAATCCACCCATTATTAAATCCATATACAAGGTGCTGCAATTCCTGTCTGTGTGTCATTATTGAAAACAGAATGAAGTACAGAGCCTTCAAATTAGTTCCAGGGCTTCTTAGAAACTGTTTTTCTGACTCAGGTCTGTAATAGATTTTTATTGTTGAATCATACAAACTAAGGAGGGGTCTCTTGATTGTCTTCATAAAGGCCATAGGTGCTATGGCTTCAGTTTCATTCCCCATTTTGTGCAGTGTTAATGATCTTAGTCGACAGGTCATTAGGAGTCCAGCAGTTTGCATTGGTGGGAAAAACTGTCTGAATCCATGCTTGTTATGTACTGACACCTGCTGGGAAGTGTGTGTGTCTAGGTTTTGAGTGGGTGAGGGTTAATGGACTCAGCCTTGATAACTGTGGGAGGTCAGATAGGCAGACAACCTTAATATGTGACAAATAAATGTCTCAAATGAGATACTGGAGGATGCCCAATGATTCTGGAACAAAGAATCAATATTTTCAGGAGGATAAAACATTTCTGGCAAAGTTGGGAGAGGGAAGAACTGTAGCTGATGTGGTAGAAGGCAAAGCCAGCTTGTCCAAATGAACAATTCCCAAGTTTCAGTTTTTAATCTGTCATTTGGGAAGGTTGAATAAAGTCAAAAGAGACTTAATTGACTTTGATTATGGCCATTTGTGTTTGATATAAGAGAAGTGGTGTAAGCTTGGAACAGGTAATTTCTAACCTCTGAAATGAATGCAAACAGTGTGAGGAACATACCAGAAGGGAAGATGCTGGGGTAGGGAAGAAGTCTCTTGGACAGGTCAGATATACATTGTTTTACAGCAATAATGATCAACATAAGAATGAATGGATTTTTCAGCAACTGTGTGACTCTCAACAGATGTCATCTCTTTTTTTTTTTAATTTCTAATTCTGGAAGTCAAGAGATTGGTTGAAGGGTTTATCTCCTGTCACAGAAACATTATTGTGCTGGAAGAATGAGCTTAAGAATGGGCTCTGATTTGTTTGACCTATCTGAATTAAGTCAGAAGTCACACGACACTAAGTTATAGTCCAACAAGTTCAGTTGAAATCACAAGCTTTCAGAGTGATACTCCTTCATCAGGTGAAGTGGAAGGAAGCAGCAGTGTTCCAAAAGCTTGTGATTTCAAATGATCCTGTTGGATTATAACCTGATGTTGTGTGACTTGTGACTTTGTCCACCCAGTCCAACACTGGCACCTCCACATCGTGGCTATATGAATTAAGTTAAATGTGTGCAATGCTACCATTCCATTGATTTTTTTTTTCCCTCCAATTACTTCTACTATAATTATAGAGGAGATTGGTTTTAAGTGCTGCTTTACATGATTGGATTTAATTACCTGTATTGCTAATTGGAGCTATTATCTGGATTTAGTTTGTACTGCACTTTGCAACGAGCGGAACGAGACAATTCAACCCCTTGAATTTATTCCACCAATCTATTAAATTATGTTGATATGTACCACATTTCTACTTATCTGCCTTTATCCCGATCCTTTGATACACATAACTAACTACAATCTATCAAAAACAATCTTGAAAATATAAATTCAACAGTATTGCTCACATTTTGAAGGAGATGTAGTTTTAGAATTCACTAATCCAGCTGGAACCAATCTTCCTAATTATGGCAACTAGTTTTGGATTCCATGCTAGACCAAATGGTTTCGTTACACCTACCATATCAAGCAGTAGAATCAAACAGCACAGAAAAAGACCCTTTGGTCCAACTTGTCTATGCTGACCAGATATCATAAATTAATCACAGCCCTATTTACCAGCATTTAGCCCATATGCCTCTCAACCCTTCCTTTTCGTGTACCCATCCAGATGCCTTTTAAGTGTTGTAACTGTACCAGCATCCACCACTTCCTCTGACAGCTCGTTCTATACATGCACGCCCTCTGAATGAAAAAGTTGCCCCTTAAGTTCCTTAATTATTTTCAATACCTCTGATAAGTTGCCCATCAAAATCAATGAACTATAAGCCAAGTGAATACAATCTGCCTTTTTAAATTAATCCTTTGAGACATAGTAGTATCCTTTGTCTATATGCACTGTACCCCTTCCAAAATTAATGTATTTTTCCTGGGATTCAGAACTTTGTTGGAGTCTGATGAAGATTCTGTACAACTGAAGCATCACTTCCTCCACATCATATTCCTCATTGTGTTGAAGGCCAATATTCCATTACCATATTTGATTGCTTTTCATACCCGTACAGCAACACACAAACCTGAAGCCCCTTTATCCTTCTCAGTTGTGTAACAATAGAACTGTGTGTCTCTAGTCAATGGTCACAGGAATTACAGGTACATTTCTACAGCAGATTGGCCCAGTTGCACTGGAAAAAAACATGAATAGACTAAAGTTCCAATGATTAAAAATAGTCATAAAGCTTTCATTTTCCAAAATAAAAAATGCTGGGGATCACAGCGGGTCAAGCTTTCTCCCCATGTGTCTGTCCTTGGCATGATACAGTGCTCCAGTGAATCACAGCGCAAACCCGAGGAATGACATATCATCTTCAGACTAGGCACTTCACAGCCTTTTGGACTTAATATCAAGTTCAACGCGTTCAAATTGTGAACTCACTCCCATTCCTTCCCTTTCTTTCAGGTTTACTTGTTACATTCTCTGTCACCAAGTATTCTCTCCTCTCTCCCCATCCCAGTTGGACTGTCTGTTCTTTCCAGTCTGGCAATTAGACACACCATTGTTCTGCAATTCTCACATTCCAATCATTTAATCTGAACCATCAACATCCTTTCTCTCCCAGGACTCTACCCCCACCTTCCAACCTCCACTACTGCATAAATGCTGCCCCCTCCACACTTCACGTCGGCTCTGATGAAGAGTCACCTAGACTCAAAACATTAGCTTGCTTTCTCCCCATGGATGCTGCCGACCTATTGTGATCTCCAGCATTTTTTGTTTTCAGCACAGATTCCAGCATCTGCTGTAATTTGCTCCTTTCATTTTTCAAACCCTGGCCTGCTAGGGAATCAATTAGCTATGCCATCAATTCAACATTATCACAACCAGACAGGTTCAGAGAAATTTATTTATGTAAAGAATTGTTGGGAGATATTATATTTTGCTGCAGTAAGTATTTGTAGCAAAAATAATTCCATCTTCTAAGAGAAAAGTAAATAAATACTTTAAGCAGAGGAAGGTACAGAGTTATGGCAAAGTGATAAGGCAGAGAAATTAATTTTGGACTGCTGTTGCCAAAAGCCAGCACAGCGCTGAATGGCTTTCTCATGCACTCTAAGGTTTTGTTGCTTTCTAACTATTCTGCTTTCTCCTCATTTGGTTTTCCTTTCCTTTTTTCATTTTGTTTGATTTTCTCTCTCTTTTATAGTTTCATACTCATGACTGACTTCCTCCCTTTATTTCAGCATTCCTCATTTCTTTGATCTTTCTATGTGAAAATGAGACTGAAAGCAAACAGCAGAAAAAGGGAAAAGTAATACAATACAATGAATAACTTGTACTTTGAATGCTGGAGGGAAAATATGAGACAGGATAAAAATAAGGGAAAAGAAAAGAAACAAAAAGGAATTGAAAGGAAAATGGTGAAATAAATTGCAACAGAAGATAGGACAGATTAGTAAAAGATAAATAAAGGTAAATGAGAACAGACTAAAATTGAAGAATAAGTAGTTAAATTAAAAATTAGAATGTCTTAATACTTGAAATCATAACATCCAGAAAGGTTCTGAGAATCCATTTTTAATGAGAATGGGAGGAAATCTGCTTTTCCCATAGTTAATGGTATTAATGAAATGATTTGATCCATGCAAATCCTGCGAATGCAATTTCCCTCTCAGATTACCAATTGTGAAGAAAATGTGTCTTTTTTTCATTATAAAATGAATTTCTGACTCATGGTTTTGTTTTTATAAATGTCACCAATATAGGAACCCCCTAGCATTTGCAATAAACTTCTTTATTTTGAATGGTAATGGTCTCTCGAAGTTAAATTACCTTCTCATGTCATAATCTAAAAACTGTCCCTTCAACCTAACTTGTCTTCTCAAAAAACCACAAGTAATTTTAGCTACTGCTATAGTTTCACAAATGCCAAGACGTATACCTTTGACATAAGCAGTTTATTATTTTGTAAAGTTCTGCTCAGTTATATTCCAAATGTCATATTTTTGTGTACCAAGAATAATGTATTAGATACAGGTATCAGCAAATGTCACTGCAGGGATTTTTTGGGGTGCTTCACTTGAATTCAGATTATATTGGTGCAGTTCCAGAATTATTTCAGTGGTATATGTCATCATTTGTGTGGTCATAACTGCAACTCTTAGCACCTTCTTGTTGAAGTTAATTCAACAGCATAAACAAATTTAATACATAGTATTTTACAATTCAAAGTTTCTTTTCCCATAACAATACAAGATAGAATTTTGCATTTCCTAATGATTGTTCTTAATTACTAAGTTTCTAATAAAATGTTATGTACCAGTATCAATAAAAGTTGTTCTAATTAGAAACTTAGTGTTGAAAATAGTGTCACTTCCCTTTCTCAACATAATCTTCTCATTAAAAAATTATCTTACTTTACATATTTTGAAGAAAATTCCTCAGATCTCCTCCTACCTGACAAGTATTGGTTTGCAGGATATAAGTTGGAAACCCTCTAGTCTATATGTACCAAAATGGAGTTTCTGCCACATTTGCAGTAAGATATTGTACATGAAATAAGAGTGGATCTGAGAAATTTCTATGTGTGGTCAATTTTGTTTTGTGTTCCCGTGTATATTTTCAATGATTTATTTAATAACCTCCCAAGACGCATGACATCAGGCAAGGTGATCAGAGGATCAGGATGCTAGAGGGAGAAATGATGAGGGAGGATGGTGGATGAGGGAAGGGATTGAGTAGAAGTATTGGAATGTGAAAGGGAGTTGAAGTAGAAGGGTAAGAAAGAAGAATGGGAGGGAGGAAGAGAGGAGGAAAGGATTAAAAATCAGAGGATGACACAAAATATTTCAGGGAAGAGGATTATGGAAAAAAACATTAAAGGGGGCAGATTTTAGAATCATAGAATCCCTACAGTGTGGAAGCAGGCCATTTGGCCCATTGAGTCCACACCACCCTCTGAAGAGAATCCCACCTGCACCCACCCCATACCATAACTCTGTAACCCTGCATTCCCCATGGCTAATCCCCCTAGTCTACACATCCCTGGACACCATGGCAATTTAGCACAGCCAATCCATTAGACCTCCACATCTTTGGTCTGTGGGAAGAAACCCACGCAGACATGGGGAGAATGTGCAAACTCTACACAAACAGTCATCCGAGGCTGGAATCAAACCCGGGTCCCTGACACTGAGGCAGCAGTGCTAACCACTCAGTCACTGTGTCACTTTGTCGAAGGAATAATAGATTCAGCATTATTTCAGTGTAAACGGGACAGCTACTTCTCCAGACCACATGTGCCTGATTAAATATAGAGATCCAGAAGTTGATGCTGGGGTTCCCTAATCTTCAAATGCTGTCCGAGAGATTCAACATGTAGTTGGTGTGCAGTTCTGGTCTCCTGCTACAGGAACGATGTTGTGAAACTTGAAAGGCTTCAGAAAAGATTTACAAGGATGTTGCCGGGGTTGGAGGGTTTGAGCTAAAGGGTGAGGCTGAATGGGCTGAGGCTATTTTCCCTGGAGCATCGGAGGTAGAGGGATGACCTTATAGAGGTTTATAAAATCATGAGGGGCATGAATAGGGTAAATAGGCAAGGTCTTTTCCCTGGGGTGGCGATGTCCAAAACTAGAGGGCATAGTTTTAAGATGACAGGGGAAAGACTTGAAGGGGACCTAAGGGGCAACTTCACCATGGAGAAGGTGGTGTATGTATGCAGTGAGCTGCCAGAGGAAGTGGTGGAGGCTGCTACAATTACAACATTTAAAATGCATCAGGATGGATATATGAATAGGTTTGAAAGGGATATGGGCCAAAAGCTGGTAAATGGGACTAAATTAATTTAGAAAATCTGGTCAGCATGGACAAGTTGGACTGAAGGGTCTATTTCCGTGCTGCACATCTCTGTGACTCTATGCAAGTTTTTGAAACAGTGGTACCTTGGAATAGCTGCTGACAAAACAGTTCATAAAATCCTGCGTAGGAACTTTCAGTGCATGGAAGTCTTAATTTCTGCCAGACAACCATTTTGATGCTAAAAAAAATGCATTACAAGTGTATCAGAGATAAAAGGTACTGCAGATGCTGGAGAATCCGAGATAACAAGCATGGGGCTGGATGAACACGTCCATCCTTGGCCTCCTACAATGCCACAGTGATGCCACCCGAAGGCTGCAGGATCAGCAAATCATATTCAGCCTGGGAACCCTGCAGCCCAATGGCATCAATGTGGATTTCACAAGCTTCAAAATCTCCCCTCCCCCAACCGCATCCCAAAACCAGCCCAGCTCATCTCCACCTCCCTAACCTGTTTTTCCTCTCACCTCAAGCCACACCCCCATCTCCTATCTACTAACATCATCCCGACCCCTTGACCTGTCCGTCCTCCCTGGACTGACCTATCTCCTCCCTACCCCCCTACCTACATTCACCTTTACTGGCTCCATCCCCGCCTCTTCGACTTGTCTGCCTCCTCTCCACCTATCCTCTCCACCTATCCATCTTCTATCCGCCTCCCCCTCTCTCCCTATTTATTTCAGAACCCTCTTCCCCTCCCCCATTTCTGATGAAGGGTTTAGGCCCGAAACGTCAAGTTTTCCTGCTCCTATGATGCTGCTTGACCTGCTGTGTTCATCCAGCCCCATGCTTGTTATCTTGCATTACAAGTGTGTAGTCTCAATTCTTAAGATTTTGACTGTTATTGGAGGTTTGAAAAGTATGCTTTTACGTTTTCCCCCCCCCCCACTTTCTGTTCATAAATAATGTCACCCGTATTTCCTTCTCTTTTCTTGACTTTCTGTATTTGATTTGGTAGTGAATTCAATTTCCAACTGACCCCTCCTGTATTCTGCATTAAAGATTTTTCAATCTCATTGCTCAAGAGGAAAGACAATTGCTTCTGTTCATGCATTTTCCAGATCTGCATGCCAAAATATGGCTATAAATAGGTTCCACTTCAAAATTACATAAAAAGTCCATGAAGTAGCAGCAACCATTCATGCACCCCTGAAATAAAATCTAGCTCTATTACTTGGAGATTAGGGGTTGGCTCCATTTGAGTGTGATTGTCACAAGAGGTTTGCGTACTGACACAGTACAGAAAAGGCAATGTAATGGACCAACGTTTATGCCTGTTTTTAATAAAACTTGTTTCTGAAAAGAAATCAAGTATTATATTAAAAGAACTGTACTTTTAAATTTGAATCTGCCAGTGATGAGAAATAGAAACTTCCTTAATGTTATTAAGTTGGCAATTGTTGACATTGTTGTGCAGAACTAACTTGGGGGTGGAATTGCAATAACATTCATAAGAGCTATTTACAGTACAAGCCTGCATTTGGTAAGTTAATATCAAGTGACAATTTTCATTTTACAAAAGAACGGGTTTCGTTTATACCATGTTTATATAATAACCATGCTTTAAAGATTGAGCTGAAAATTTTCACTGAAAATAAGATGCTTCTGGAATATGGCCCTGACTGATATTACATCATGCTATAGAAAAATAATTCTGGTTTATCTTAATTTCAAAACTACAGTTCCATTTAGAAAATAGATTTGTTATTGATCTCATATTTGTTATTCACTGTTGCATGTGGCAGAATTAATGTCCAAATGAATTTGCTGAAACTGAAATTTGGAACAATTAACATTTGACATTGCAAACTATAATTGTTCCCCTGGCCAACAATGACAGTATCATCATTAAATTAGATATAGCCTTCCCCACAAGGCTTAGTGGATAAATGCTGTACTATCATACAAGCCACTAAGGTATGTGTTAAATTGGTCATTACAGATATTTTAATTAATCTATTCAGAGATGTTATTACACACCTCTAGTGCAGGTGGGATTTGAACCCTGGAGATCATGACTATTCTACACTTGATTTCAGAATTCTTAGACTGGAGAGAGATAAATATCAGTTAGAAAATGCACATATTAGTGTCAGGTAAGGACAAAAATAGCAATTTTTATTTATCGCCCGAGATAAAACACCACCCCGAGGCAGGAACCCCTTTGACATGTGAGATGCTGGGTAATTATTATCTGTTCTATTTAAACCTAAATAACATGATGTGGAAGAGCTCATTAAGATGGACCTCAGGAGATTATTGATGGGGACATTATAGAATTATGTCTTATGGGTAATGAAAACATGGACAAAGATTTCCGTGTCAGTGGCAGGTGAGACAATGATAGAAGACCAATGTTGTAGCAATGGAATAAATAAAATCTGAAAATGCTGGTAAACAGAGCAGTTAAGAAAAGTGATGTGGCAGGTGTTGCATGACTGGCTGACCTTTTCCAACATTTTCTCTATTGTAAAGAACCGTATATTTTTCCCTTTTGCACTGTAAACCCAAATGGAAGTTGGACCACAATATAGCTGAAATATTAGGAGAGTTTTGCAATTTAGAAAAACTAAGTGGTGTGCATTTTTGGCTGTGCAAGAGAATTTTGCAGTTGGAGCAATGAGTTTGATACATTATTCAATCTGTGTGGCACAAGGAATTTTTGAGTTAGGGAAAATCAGCCTGGCGACAGCCTTCATATTGGTCAAGTAAAATCAGAGTAGCCAGAGATCTCCAGAGCCAACGAACTGAAAACATCTCTTTCCCCTTCTCGCAGTAGGATTGGAAAGGAAATAAAACCAAGAAAACTCAAAAGAAAGAATTTTAGTATAAGAGACATAGGTCCACCAAATCAAATATCAAATGAAGAATGAACATCGCTTTACAGACAGCAGTGTGTCGACATTGCTGAACCAGAAAGGGGTGGCATGTTGGCTCAGTGGTTAGCACTGCTGCCTCACAGCCCTATGGTCTCAGGCGACTGTCTGTGTGGAATTTGCATATTCTCCCCATGTCTGCGTGGATTTCTGCTGGGTGCTCTGGTTTTGTTCCACAGTCCAAAGATGTGCAAGTTAGGTGGACTGGCCATGCCAAAATCGATGCATTAGCCACAGGAAATGCAGCGTTATAGGGATAGGGTGGTTGGCTCTGGGTGGGATGCTCTTTAGAAGGTTGGTGTAGACTGCAATTTTCTGCTCATTAAGGTGAAAGTGACTAGTGGTATACTGCAGGGATCAGTGCTTAGACCCTAGCTATTCACAATATACATTAATGAGCTAGCTGAGAAAACTAGGTGTCATATTTCCAGGTTTTCAGATGACACAAACCTGGGTAGGAGGCTATGCTGTGAGGAGGATGCAGAGAAGCTGCAGTGCAATTTGGAGTAAGTGTGCAAAAATGTGACAGATTGAGTATAATGTGGACAAATGTAAGGCTATGCACTTTGGTAATAAAAACAGGAAGGAAGATTCTTGTCTGAATGACAATAAATAGGGAAAGAGATGCAGCAATGAAACCTGGGTGTCCTTGTGCAAAGGCAAATGGTCTGTTGGCCTTCATAGCGAGAGGATTCGAGTACAAGAGCACTAATGTCTTGCTGCAACTGTACAGGGCTTTGGTGAGACCACACCTGGAGTATTGTTTGGTTTTGGTCTGCTTATCTGAGGGAGGATGTTCTGAATGAGGAGGCAGTGCAAAGGGGGTTTAGCACACTGATTCCTGGGATGGACAGACTGATGAGTGGGGAGAGACTGGATCAGTTAGAACTATATTCACTGGAGTTTAGAAGAACTAGGGGGCATCTCCTAGAAACTTACAAAATGCTAACAGAATTAGACAGGGTAAATACAGGAAGGGTATTCTTGATGACTAGGGAGTCTAGAACCAGGGTTCACAGTGTAAGGATAAGGGAGAGATCTTTTAGGATAGAGATGAGGGGAGGTTTCTTTCACCCAGAGTGGAGGGCCCGTGGAATTCTCTAGCACAAGAAGGCCTTGAGGCCAAAACATTGAAGACTTTCAAGGTGAATCTGGATACAGTTCTTTGGACTGAGGGGATCAAAGAATATGGGGAAAAGGCAGGAACAGTGTACTGAGTTGAATGATCAGCTATGATCATATTGAATGGTGGATCAGGTTGATAGGGCCAAATGGCCTCCTCTTGCTCATGTCTCTATGAATATGGGAAATTGCACACTGTCAGACCCCAGGGATTCCCATTACCTTTAAGATACACCATCACAAATTAGGTGTTCTCATATTTCCTTCAGTGTTCCTGGGTCAAACTACTAGAAATCTTTCTCCAACATTATTTTGACTGACCTTGCACCAATTCGACTACAGCACTTTCTCCAGGGCAATTAGAAATTGGCCAGCATTTATTGCCAATTTATCGTTGCAAAGGTAAAGATAAGGTAAGGTCATCACAGTCTTACTGGACCGATAGGACTGCTCTCTAATTAGACGGAGATGTTGGCATTCTGAAGGACAGGATTTGCATGTATTTGGAAAGGCAAGCACCGATTAGGGATAGTCAACATGGCTTTGTGCGTGGGAAATCATGTCTCACTAACTTGATTGAATTTTTTTGAGGAAGTTACCAAAAGTATTGATGAAGGCAAAACAGTGAACATTGTCTATATGGACTTCAGTAACGTGTTTAACAACGTTCCACATGGTAGACTGATTAACCAGATTAGATTGTGTAGGATACAGGAAGAACTAGCCATTTGGAGACAAAATTGGTTCGAAGGTAGGAGACAGAGAGTGCGGTTGGAAGGTTGCTTTTCGTATTGGTTGCCTGTGACCAGAGGTGTGTTGCGTGGATCGGTGCTGGGTCCACTGCTTTTTGTCGTTTAAATAAATGATTTGGATGTGAATATAAAAGGTATGGTTAATAAGTTTGCAGACGACACCAAACTTTGTCGTGTAGTGGACAGTGAAGAAGGTTGCCTCAGTACCATGGGACCTTGATCAGATGGGCCGATGGGCTAAGGAGTTGCCAATAGAGTTTAATCTAGATAAATGTTGGGTGCTGCAATTTGGTAGGGCAAATCAGGACAGGACTTGTACACAATGCTAAGGTTTTGGAGTGTGTTGCCAAACAAAGAGACCTTGGAGTGCAGGTTCATAGTTCCTTGAAAGTAGAGTCGCAGGTAGACAGGGTAGTCAAGAAAGGGTCCTCAGAAGAAGGGTCTAGGCCCGAAACGTCAGCTTTCCTGCTCATCTGATGCTGTTTGGCCTGCTGTGTTCATCGACCACTGCACCTTGTTGTCTCGGATTCTCCAGCATCTGCAGTTCCTACTATCATTGAGTACAGGAGTTGGGAGGTCATGTTGCAGTTGTTCAGGATATTGGTCAGGCCATTTTTGGAGTATTGTGTTCAATTCTGGTCTCCCTGCTACAGGAAAAATGTTATGAATCTTGAAAGGGTTCAGAAAAGATTTAAAAAGACATTGCCAGGGTTGGAGGGTTTGAACTATAGGGAGAAGCTGAACAGGCTGGGACTATTTTTCCTGGAGCATCAGAGGCTGAGAAGTGACCTTATCGAGGTTTATAAAATCGTGAGGGGCACGGATAGGGTGAATAGACAAGGTCTTTTCCACAGGGTAGGGGAGTCCAAAACTAAGTTTAAGGGGGAAGTTTGAAAATGAACTAAGGGCAACTTTTTCAAGTGTTTGAATGGAATTAGAGGACGTAGGTGCGGGCAGGTTAAAATTAGAACATTTAAAAGGCATCTGCATGGGTATATGAACAGAATGGGTCTAGAAGGAAATAGCAAGAACTGCAGATGCTGGAGTCAAAGCTACTAGATGTGTCGAGCTGGAGGAATACAGCAGGTCAGGCAGCATCAGAGGAGCAGGAAAGTCTATGCTTCAGTACTGGACTCTTCATCAGGTTTAGAGGGACATATGCCAAATGCTGGCAAATGGCACTAGGTTAGTTTTGGATATCTGGTTGGCATGGATGAGTTGGACAGAAGGATCTGTTTCTGTGCTATACATCTCAGTGATAAGCGGTGGTTTAACTTGACTTGTCACCATGGTAACCTCAGCCTCTCCTGGCATCACATAAATCAACCAACTGAGCTAACCGACTACCACCCCCTTCCTAAATACCGGCGCACAAGTTTACGAATGAATAAAAACAAGCATTTCGCTATTTTAAAAGAGCAATCTCTCATCTCCCTTTTGATGAGCAAGGCTATACCTATTTTCACAGATTCCTTCCCGCACTGGTGATTGTCAATGGACGATAAAACGCATGCGCATTTGACGGGCGGGGAACGAACCGATGATTGACATGCCGTCACTGTGATGGTTGGTTGGTGATTGGTTAGGCGGGTCGTCAATCACCGACAGTCGCGCAAATGTAGCGGCGCCGTAACGAGCTAGCAAAGAGAAGGCGGGGTTTGGATGGACACACCAACGTGGCTGCTGATTGGAGCAATAAACCAGTCATTCAAAGCGTACCGAGATAACAAGGTGTGGGGCTGGATGAACACAGCAGGCCAAGCAGCATCATAGGAGCCGGAAAGCTTGACGTTTCGGGCCTAGACCCTTCATCAGAAAACTTTTTCTTGGCCTGCTGTGTTCATCCAGCCCCACACCTTGTTATCTCGGATTCTCCAGCATCTGCTGTACCTTTTATCTCTGATTCAAAGCGTACCGGCGTCGCTCTCTGTTGATGATTGACAGTCTAGTGGCCCGCCCCCTCCGCTACGCTTCTGTCGATTGGCTGACTGAGATATCAATCATCCATGCCGTGCATGCGCTTTGACGAAGTTGGAGCTGCGGCTGATATCGGAGGTGTTGGGTGCGGGGAGGGCCGTGAAATTGTCCGATTTTTTTTCGATGTGATGAGCTTTTACGGTAGGATTTTATTTTTGCACTAGGCTATCATAAATTCAGCCTTGAAAGCACTATTTATTTAACGATTAAACCACGTTTAATCTCCGAGAAGCGATTTCGCGAAGTCAGTACTTTGTTTTTGTCGAAGTCTAGGCTAGGCCTCAGATCACGCCTGGGGGAGGGGGCTCTTTCTGGTTTCTCGCTTAACTTCTGATGTTAAATTAGACAGAAGTGTGGTTAACACTGGGATTCATTGTCTCTTTTTAAGTCGATGCAGGGATTTGTTTATTTTTAACTGAATCCTCTGGTTAGATATGGGTTCGTGTTGAATGAGTGAAGCTGAATGAGTCTGATCAAAGGCCTATTGCTGTGTGAGTTCCATCGAGTTTAACCATGTTTCACCTGCCGTAACGCTACAGCGAAGATCGCTGAAAGGCTCAGCATGTTTGGAATTCATGAAAAATCGATTTTCTTTTAAATATAAGGTATCAGGGAGCTAAGATTTCGGAGGGGGTAAAGACAGTAAAGGGATTTGAGTTATCATACAGTCACACAGCATGAAAACAGACCCTTCGGTTCAACCATAATGGTCCATGCCGACCATAACTCCAAACGAAACTAAGTCCCACCTGCCTGCGCTTGGCCTAAATCCCTCCACACCTTTCGTGTGCATGTACTTATTCAAATGTCTTTTAACAGTTGTAACTGTACCCGCATCTATCACTTTCTCTGGCAGTTCATGCCATGCATGAATGAATGGCACTTTTTTTTAAAAAAAAGTTGTCCCTCATGTCCTTTTTAAAACCTTTTTCCAAACCTTTTCTTCTTACCTTAAAAAATATGCCCCCTTGACTTGAAATTCCCTGCCCTAGGGAAAAGATACCTGCCATTCACCTTACCTATACCCCTCATGATTTTATAAACCTCTATAAGGTCACCCCGCAACCTCCTACACTCCAGTGAAAAAAGTCCCAGCCTCTCCTTTTAACTCAAACCCTCCAATCCCAGCAACATCCTGATAAATCTTTACGGAACCCTTGCCTGTTTAATAATATCCTTCATATAAGAGTGACTAGACTGGACAAGATACTCCAGAAGAAGCCTCATCAACTTCAATATGATGTCCTAACTCCGATACTCAAAGGTTTGAGCAATGAAGGAAAGTATGCTAAACGCCTTCTTAACCACCCATTTGACGCACACTTCAAAGAATTACATACCTGAACCTCTAGGTCTTTCTGTTCTACAACACTACCCAAGGCCCTACTTTTATTTGTATAAGTCCTGCTCTTGTTTGTTTTACCAAAATGCAATACCTTGCATTTCTCCAAATTAAACGCCATCTGCCCATTGACCCAATTGGTCAAGATCTCTTTGTACTCTTAGATAACCTTCACTGTCTACTATATGACCGATTTTCTTTCACTAGAAATAACTTTACATCAATTTCTAATGCTTTCTGTTTTTTCCTTTGATACATTAGAGTATGAACTATTAAGTTAAAGTGTTTTGGATGTATTGGAATCATCTAGTTATTTTTAAAATCTGGAATTAAATTGTTAGGCTGAAATTTGATTAATCTGCAGATTGGATTTTTTCGTGCTGTACTGCTTAATTTGTTGTATCAAATTTGAAAATAATTATGATTTTATATGTATGATTATACTTTGCTGGTGTAGTAGTGGCTACGTTTGAAAAGCTGAGCTTTGGGAGGTTTGTGATAAATATAAAATTCTCTCCTCTGTCAAAATGATGTATGTATTTAATGTGCTCTGACATTAAGCATTTTCTACGTCTTGGTTAGTAAAGACTTAGATTTTGTATAATATTTTTTGAATTACTACAATGTATGTGTTACTTAATTGCTGACTACGTGCTTACTGTTTGATGAATAATTTTAAAAAGAATTTGGACAAGTCACAAGTTTTTGATTTGGCTGATTTATAATATTCTGAGATACTTATTTAGGCAGACTTAATACACAACGAAAGATTGCTTTTGGAATTTTCTGATGAAGGGTTTAGGCCTGAAACGTCAAGTTTTCCTGCTCCTATGATGCTGCTTGACCTGCTGTGTTCATCCAGCCCCATGCTTGTTATCTCGGATTCTCCAGCATCTGCAGTAGCTTTTATCTCTTGCTTTTGGAATAGTTTATTTTGCCTTCACCGGGGGGAAACCAAATAAAACTGGAGAATGAAATGCATCTGTAATACATAACTCTTATTTAGAACTAAGAACGTAACCAATTTTGATAATACTTTTTCCAGTACCTTCAGCTCTGAAATTGTATTTGCTGGGTACTTGTGTACAAATGCTTTCATGCATTAGTTTAAAATGTGTTTCTCCACTGCATCAGTAAAGCTGTTAATCCATTTATTTAATACTTAAAGTAGATGAGAATGAATGAATGAATGAGCAAAAACAGCTTAAACAGAGAACCGAATGGAAATTGACTACTGTGCTAATGCAAGGTATTATTCTAACAGTTCATACGTAATCTTTTTTCGGTTGAAAAGTATTTATTGCATTTTATTGTATCTCTGCAGATGGTGATCAGTAGAAGATGGTGTCAAGGACTCAAGATGATGAATTCTATCTAATCGCAGGCGTTGATTAAGCTGAATACATTGTGATTTCCAATAATTGAGACAGTGATTCTAAAAGCTGTCTACTTTAATGAAAAGAACAATGTAGTCAGCTTAACTGAATCATCTGTAAAATTTGCTTAGTACCATAACTTTTGAGAAAATTTACTTGGACTGGCATATGTTTAATTTCTTAGTTGGGTATTTGACTAAGGTATAATTTGTTTAGGACTCTTTATAGCTTAGAATTAATAAGTTTGGAAAAATGGAGACGTTTGGAAGTATGCCACCTATGCCCAAAGAGCCACTGAATGTGGAGAATCAGCCGTGTCCCCCACCTCTTCCTCCAAGCGCGCCGCCGCCTCCACCACCTCCCCTGCAAATGTCCAGTGACGCAGAAGTTATGGACGTTGGCTCTGGTGGTGATGGACTTTCAGACACTCCCGCTGGGGACTCTAACACGTGCAGCCAAGACCGGCTTCTTACGATGGAATCCACTGCCTTTAACAGTCAGTTCACAACAGTATCGGAAAGCTGTCCACAGAATCCAAGGACAGCACGTCATGCACCGGCTGTTCCTAAGTTTGCCCCTGATATTAAGTTACTCAAAGATGTAAAAATTCGAGTTGTCTTTACAGATAGTAGTAAAAGCAAGGACAGACAGGTAGTTTATACTGGTGTTGAATCTGGTGAGAAAAGTACTGAATTTATCAAGAGCATGAATGGAGATTTGCATGGCACTCCTTTTGACAGTAATAGAGTAGTGGGGCCAGGGGGTATCTGTAGTAAAAATACTAGTAAGCAAGAGATTGAAGACAATCAGGAGAAAAAAGTGGAATTTGCAGTTCTCGATGAACTAGAAGACTTTACAGAAAACTTCGAAACTGATGATGTTGAGGGAACAGGTTTCAAATCTGAAATGATCATTCAGCAGGATCACATCGATGAAGAAGCTCTGAGTTACTCTTTTGAGGTATGTGAGCAGGGTTCAAAATACTCACGTGCATGTGATTGCACGTGACTTCTCCTTGTGTGATATAAATGGCTTCCCTATCTTCTCTTTTTTCCTCTCTCTCTCCCTTGTTCCTGCCTGATGCATGTAACCTTTCTTATTCAAGATTGACCTGTCATTAAATTGCAAATAATATTTCTATACTCCAGTATTTCTTAATTGTTGACATTTGCAGTTCGCTTACTCTGACTTTTAATTGTTCCTTCTATTTACATGCATCAGGTAATATGTTTAGTATTTTGAACCCTGTATATGTTTTTCTAGTCCATTATGACCAGCACAGTTCACCATCAACTTTTCCAGCTGGTAAAACTTTATTCAAAAAGTCCATTTATTTCTGTCCGCTGTGCAACAAGTTGTATTTATATTTACACATAATTAGTAAGGTGTTTTTAATGAATATGCAGGTTGTCTTAATTTTTTTTTATTGGTACAAAAATATCCTTCCAATCCTACTTCGCTTCTCTTTCTGCAACTGTGGTCCTTCAGTCAATAATGGATGAACAGAAATACAAACTGCTGCGTAGTTCTGATGCCCGTTCCTTGTCTATGAATTGGTTAGTCGGAGTTGAGTCCACCCATCTGTAGGTGTGTATGGATGAACCAACTCTGAAGACTGACCAGAGCATTAGATAAAGCTCAATACAGTGATGGCATCGAGCCCAGGCTGGAACCTTAAACTCTGACAGTGGAAGTGTGCAGCAAGTATCTTTTGTATCTTCAGTGTATTGTGTGTGTTTCAATTTGAAATAACTTGCCCACTTTATAAAGCCAATTTTTTTTATACGTAACTTATTTTTAGGCCTGCAAAGAAACTTATTGACATGCCAAGTACGTCAAATTTAAATACTGGCATTCCACTTAACGTTGTTGTAGTAATAAAGTCTCTTGATAAGATATGAGCTTGCTTTTGGGCTCACCATTTTAATTCAGGTACATTGTGTTATTGTTTCATGAGGTTTTTTTAAAAACAACTATTTCATAGCTTCAAAGCAGTTTAAAGTGCTAACAGCTTTCCTTGTATTATAAGTTAATTTCTGTATGATTTTAAAATGTTTTCAAGTTGCACAGAAAGTGAGGACACTTGAGTGATTCATAGTTGCTGAGTGAGCCACAACTTTATTCCTCAGTGGAATATCAGACTCTAAATTTCAACATCTGGCTTAGTGTACATAAGTATTTTATTTCAGACATCTGGGGAATGATCAATATTTGTGCTTAATGCTATACAACTTGGTGTAAGATCCTATAATCTTTTAGTTTAAAGGAACAAACATAATCCAAATGACAGAATAATGGTGTTAGTGCAGCTGGAGTTAAAGTTTTTTTTCTCTTGAAATGTCCTGTTTAGAAATCTTGGTACTGTTATAGTGGGATGGCCTTCAATGCTGTCTTTTGCAGGATGATTTTGATAATGATGTTGATGCACTACTGGAGGCAGTGCTACCTCCTCCCAGAAAGAGGAAACGGGTAGAAGAGGAGAATACCGGTGACAGTGACCACCAGACTGATGAAGAAACAAGTGTGCAGCCAATGATGACCAAAATTAAAACTGTGTTAAAAAGTAAGTGAATGACACAAGCAAACAGGTTTTGTTTAATCTGTTGAAGATATTATACAGTTTAGTAGACTCTGGCCAAACCTTGCCAAGATGACCATTTTTCACAAGTACCATTGTATTGGCCAAAGATTTTGCTATGAACAGTGTCACAAATTAACATAATTTATCCTTAAGGACCATCCACATTTACACAATTTCCTGGGATCATTGTCAGTAACAAACTGTGTAACTCTGACTGATTTTTGTTTTTGTGTTTGTGTGTATGAGCACCCCAAATCTAGCCCTGTCTAAATTAAATTGCCAACCTGGAATATGAGCCTTGGGTCTTTTCAGGATTTTGGTTCAGTGACAGTATTTGTACAATTATTGATGGAAACATAATCTATCAAGAGTTTTTGTCTCAAATCCTATGAGATTTCTCTTGAAATGTCAGTTTTCCAGTAATATCTTGATTGGGAGGTTGTTTGTGATACACTTGTAAACTGTGCAAACTCCTATTGCATTATAAAAGATTTTTTCTGAAGGAAAAGTTAAAGTTGTAAAGTTGGCTACTGGGAGTAAACGCAACCTGCATCAGTGCCTTTGAAACTCTTGGGAATAGCAGCAGGTCTGGCAGCATCTGTCAGAAGAAAATGTCACTGGACTCGAAATATTAACTCTGTTTTTCTCTCTACAGGTGCTGCCAGACCCACTGTGTTCTTGTTTCAGATTTCCAGCATCCACAATCCTTTGTTTATAATAGACCCTCCTTGATTACTGTCAGATCACATAGGACTAACTGATGAAACAAATTTAACCAATACTTAGAGGCTTAAAGGAATGTCAGATTTGTAGTACACTTTTTAAACGGGTACTGGATGGTATTTGAGAACAAGCAACCTATTAACCATGTTTTACATCCAAGGTTGAAATCAAATAGAAGTGTAGTTGGCGTACAATAGATTTATTGCAGGTAAAAGTCTTTTTGGCTAACACAAGAACGGTAAGCCTTTCAGTCTGTTCCTCACTCAGTGAAATCGTGGCTAATCTTTGGTTAACAAAATGCTATCAGCCTCTGATCTACACTAAAGAATTGACTTGGCAGCAAGTGTTGTTTGTGGAAGCAAGTTTCAAAACTTTTGATAACCTCTTGAGCATAAATGTGTTTTCCAGTTTGGCTCCTGAAAGCCGTGCCTCCAGATTTCGCACAATGTACCATAGTCCTAGATTCCCCAATCTCTTAATATCTTGCAAACTTTGATGAAGTACTTAATATTTTATGTTTCATGGAATATTACTGAAGTTTGTGTAATCTTGCTTAATTTAACTGCTGGAGTCCAGGTATCTTTCTAGTTGATCCACTATGTCCAGTGTTAATATATTCTTTATAAGGTGAGATGCCCATAAGGAAACAGCCCATACCATGTAAACTGGGCTTTGCAATATGACTTCTAAACCCTATACCGTAGCCCTTTTTAAATATAAAACATAGCATTCCAAAAACTTCTTGATAACTTTCTCAGAATGTTCATGACATTTTAGTAGCCTGTATGCCAAATACTGAATTCACTTGGTTTTCTGTTTCTAACCTTTAACCATTTTGAAACAATCCTTTTAGGTCAGAAGTAGACAAACTCGCACTTGGATTAATTAAAATGCAATTCCCATTCTTTTACACATTCACTTAATGTACTACTATTCCCTGTTATGCTTCCATCTACACTGCTTAAAACGACTACTATCTTTTGCTGTTAGCAAACTTAGAAATGTGGTTTCTACCCCATCATATAAGACACATTATAAATGCAATAAATAGTCAAAGCCCCATTGCAGATCCTTCTGGAGTGCTACTTCATGCCAATTAGGGTACCTGTCCATGATCCCTACTTTCTTTGCCGTGCTGCTCACCCGCTGTCCTCATCAGGACAATACCTGGTCTTAGTTCTATGAGGTTTAACTTCAGGTAATAATGACCTTTGGTCAGAGTCAGGGAGAAAAGTTGAACTGAACAGAAATTAAGGTAATTCAGTAATTTTTGCCAAATCTTGATGTTAACATGGTGTTCTCGTGCCTAAAGTTCAGTAGATTCACTGAACCTGGATTTATACCAATGGTGTCCTGAAATGGGTTTATCAGGAAATGTACTTTAGTTTAATTCTCTCTAATTTCTTATTTCTCAGATTCCCAGTTCTAAATGAATTGTGTAACTAAATATTTTTCATTTAAAATTTCCATCCTGGCGTATTCTTTTGGTTTCAGTTCTAATGGTGTTCCAATCATTCCTCTTACTTCTGCCACCAAACCTCCTGTTTCACCAATTAAAAGGTGAATTCACAAGTACAACCTGCCAGGGGTTACGCACCAACAACAAAATTAGTGGCGGTTAGATCCAATCATTCTTCATGCTCTTTAGAGCAGCCTTTGCAATTATGATCTCAGTTGGGTTTTCGTAAGCCATGTGGTGTGGTTTTTTTTTTTCTTTTGTCAGTTTTCATTGGTCACTGCCAAAGTCGTCAGTCAGTTCTACAATATTTTCACAGTATTATATAGCATAGGAACAGACCTTTTGGTCCAACTAGTCCATGTCTGTCGATCATGTTCCCAAACTAAACCAGTCCCGCTTACCTGCATTTGGCCCAAATTCCATCCAAACCTTTTCCTATTTAAGTATTTATCCAAGTGTTTTTTAAACATTGTAACTGTAACTGTAACTGGAGCTGCATCTACGACTTCCTCTGGCAATTCATCCCACATATGAACTTCTGTAGTTTTTTTTTAAAGAAAGTTGCCCCTCATCCTTTTTTAAATCTTTGTCCTCTCTCCTTTAAAAATATGTTTGGGGGGACCCCCCCACCCCCAAAATCTCTACTTGCATTCTATCTTTGTATTGTGATCGAATTAAGAGATCTTGGGCTTTTCTTGGTATTAAATTTGTTTTAACCTTTATAGATCGTGGCCGTCCACCAAGTGAACCCCTTCCTGATGGCTGGATCATGACATTCCATAATTCTGGTATTCCAGTTTACCTGCACAGGGAAACCAGAGTGGTTACCTGGTCACGACCTTATTTCTTAGGAACCGGAAGCATCAGGGTAGGAGATAAATTCAGTAATGTGTCATGAAAATAATTGTATCCTTCATTTTCTGATCAAGACTGCGATTTGTGTCCAGAAAATGTCTATGAATCTGGTGGCGTAGTGTGTTTTTTTTTCCTAAAAATATTCGTGCATAGAATGTAGTGTCATTGGCTAAACTAGCATTTGTTGCCCTTTCTAATTGAGCTGTCATCTTGAATTGCTGCAGTCCTTGGGGTATAGGGCGGTTCATAATGCTGTTAGGGTAGTGTTAGGATTTTGAACTAGTGACAATATACTTCCAAGTCAGAATGGTGAGCAGTTTCGAGGAGAACTTGCATGAGGTGATATTTTCCATGAATTTACTGCCCTTATCTATCTAGGTGATAAAGATCATAGATTTGTGAGATGCTATTGAAGATGCCTTGGTGTGTTACTGCAGTATACCTTTTATAGGTGATGTTGTTACTACTGATAAACGACCACCAGAGACTGAGTACAGGATTATAATCCTATATTCCTGCAAAATAGCAGGAGAGCAAGCTTTTTATTTTAATTATAAATATGAAAAGTCCTATTTAACCCTTGCAGTCAATTCACTAATAGTTCACGCTGTCCTTCTGCATTGATTAAGGGAGTGGATGTTGAGGGTTATGGATGGGGTGCTAGTCAAGTGGTCTGATTTGTCCAGAATGGTGTTGAGTTTCTTCAGTGCCGTTGAAGTTGCCATCCGGGCAAGTGGAGAGCATTCTATCGCACTTCGGACTCGTACCTTGGAGAGAGCGGATAGGCATTAGGGAGACGGGAGGTGAGTTATTGCTACAAATTGCCTGTGTCTTGCTCTTGAGATATACAAGGCTGATCCAGTTCAGTTTGTAGTCAATGGTAATTTTTGGGATGTTAACAGTGGGGAATTCAGTGATAGTAATGCCATTAAACATCAAGAGGCGATGATTAGATCTCCTTTTGTTGGTGAAAGTCATTTCCCAGCAATTGTGTGGCATTTGTTACTTGCTACTTCTCAACCCCAGCCTTACTGCATATGAACATGAACTGCATCAGTAAATGAAGAGTTGTAAGTAGTGCTGCACTTGATGTTGTCGTCAGCAAACATCCCCATTTCTAACCTTGTGTTGGGGAAGGTCACTGAAGATGTTTGGGTCTGAGACCCTATCCTGAGGAAATCCTGCACTGATGTCTTAGGACTGAGCTATCCTTGGGTCATCAGCATAACTGAGACCAGTATTTGTTGTTGTGCGATAATAGTGTTGGGTCTTTAGTTGAACAGCAGCTTTAGTCATTGTGATGTAGATGCCTCCACTTGAATTGAAAGGGCCCTCTGGTGACAGTGTTGGCACCTCTACCCCTGGACCTGGAGGCCTGGGTTCAAGTTTCACTTACTCCAGAGGTGTGTAGTAATGTCCCTAAATAGGTTGAGGCAAGTGCGGGAACAGGTGGCCGGCGGTGAGAGCAGGAACAGGCAGCCCAAGGCAGCAGGGAGAATGCGAGCCCAGGACAGTGATGTTGATCTATTAACTGTGGTTCTTTGTCTTTTGCAATACTTTAGTGAGAAGGTCTGTAATGTTTAACTTCTTGGCTTTCTTTGTTTTTCTGCTTTTGTAAGAAGATTCTGTGCCTAGGTACATTTGTACCTAAGATGGCGCCGTAAGTGGCAGCTTGTAAATTATTCACTGTACTCATGCGAGTGAATACATGACAATGAAAGCTAATTCTAATTCTAGAAAAATAGGTTAAATAAAACTTGGGTGGCACTGTGGCTTAGTTTTGTTAAAGCACCTTCCTGGTACAAAGTAGGATCCTGGGTTCATATCCCACTAGTGCTTAAATGGCTCCTGTGGCACAGTGGCAGTGTCCCAACCTTAGAGGCAGGAGGCTGAGTTTGAGACCCACTAGCTCCAGACCCACTAGCTCCAGAGATGTTAAATAACATCTCTGACCAGTTTGATTAGAAAATAGGTCACTTGAGTTGACTTAGTGTGAGTTTTTTTGGCATCTGTGCACTTTGTTGTAGAGATTAACTGGGTAGCAGTTTTTTTTTTTTTTGTTGTGTAAATAAATCCTAAGTCTAACAAATTACCCAGTCAACAGGTTACAAATCCTGCCCATCAGTGAGTCTTATTTACACTATCCCATTTGTTCCTCTGATGTTGAGACTGCTCAGGCCTTGGATTAAACTCAGGTTATTTTTGGCCTTGCTATTGAATTCTGTGTTCCTCCAGGAAGCCATAGACATAATTTGAATTATTTTCTTATACCCAATAAATGTTAAATTTCTTGTGCCAAGCATGGATGCTAAGATTTATTATTGCAACCAATCCTCCTCTTTTCTTTCAACCCATTGTGCCGATTTAACTCTAGAAAATCAGCCACAGTAGTAGTATATTCATTTTGAAGGCAGTAGATTGGTTTGTGTGTTTAACTGGGAAAGCAAATTGAAAAGACTTCGTTTTTCTCATTTCGTGCTTCACCTGCGCTATTACCTACCAAAACAATAAATGATGTTACCTGTGAATTTGTTCAAAGAATTAGTCTTTGCAACACTGTTTTTCCTTCGTGACAGTACTGAGCCTATTAAGAGATGTGATCTGTCCTGTTTGAATTGCACAGAGGTATTGTCACAGTGGTGCTGCAATGTTTCATCAGACAGGCAGTTGGTAAACCACTTTGAGTTCTCCCTGGCTATTTTTTTTTAAAGTAAGACCAAAGAATCATGAGTGGGTGGTGTCGGGCTGACACGGACCCAAAAGAATTTTGGTTTTGCTTTCAGTTAGTTGTTGTTTTTAACTGGCTGTTGGAGCTAAAAGCTTGTGTTCTCTGCTGTTAACTGAAGTCTTAGGCAACGAGGTTTTCTCTCCAAAAAATCAAAGGAGGCAGATTGTCTCATTGGGTATTTTTGTTCTGGCCTGGAGAGAGACAGCACGTGAGAATAATAACTGTAACTGTTGCTGAATTGCCTTTGCCAAGGGTGTGTTTTATGGAATGCTGCTTGTACTGGAATAGTTGATAATTAGTGGTTGAGTGATACATTGTCTTGTTAAATATTTCAGTAAAGTTATGCCAATTCTTTTGTATTTTAACTGTGTTGTAAGAATAAAGTGTGGTTTTTGACTGAAGTTTAATGGTAAACCAATCAAATCCTCTCTGGAACACAGCACTTTTCTTGCTTTTATAAATGTGACTTTTAAAATATAGGGTCTAGGCTATCTCCACAATATACTGTAGGGCATCTGGTCTGGTCCATAACCCCTTCTTTCCCCTTGTTCCGTAGTCCTATTGGTGTTGTTTATTGCCACTCTCCCTTTCACTGTCTCAGCAGTACAAATCATCTGTCCATGGGGAATGCTTCATCTTTTGCAACATCTGTGGACTGTACTGTTAGAATTTGCTCGCTGATATGCAAGAAAACTTGAGGTTGGCTTGATTGTTATATATATTTTATTTTCCCAGCCTTAAGTTCTTGCCTTTTTTCAGTCTTTCATAGACAATATGCAATCTGTTGGCGCCTTCAACTGATTTGTTTGCCAGGACATGTGCAATGGAAATATGCTGCCATCTAGCTTTCCTTCTGGGTTCGTTTTGGTACTAGACATTATGATCTTATTTTGGTCCTTCCATGCAAATAATTCTACTGGATCACTAATCGTGTTCAGTTGTTGTTACCAAATCGATTAGAAATCTGACATCAATCGGTGAAAAGTTGTTTTTTGTTCTATGCAGAAACATGATCCTCCACAGAGCAGCATTCCCTGTCTACACTACATGAAAATGAGAGACCAAGAAGAAAGAGAGCAGAATAAGCTGGCTAGTAATGGGGAGATAATGAAAGTGACCACAAATGGAGAAATGTCCCCAGATAAATGTGAAAGCACACCTTTAGAAGTAAATGAGAAACCAGACTGCACTGCCACTGATCAAGACTTCCTTACTAATTCAGTACCTCACAGTAGCTCGGGTACAATATGCTCTAAATCCTTAGATGAAAGAGACTCCATGGGTGGAATCATTGCAGCAGGAGCCCTTGGACAGGTGAAGGCTAAAGTAGAAGTATGCAAAGAAGAATCTATTGGTAAGACCATTCTTGATCTTATTTCAAATAGGTGATAATTTTTCTTTGGGCTAGGCATTGGATGTGTGAATGTATATAGTGGCCTTTGGTATTTTTTTACACTTAAGATGTCCATGGCAAAGAGGACATGCTGCCAGATTTCTCCCAGTTTTAGTATTTGGACTTTACTTTATTGAAGGAAATGTGCGGTGACTCAGTCACTTGTTTTTGTTGCAGGCTGCCTTTCTCTTGACACTATCAAGTCCACATTGCACTGTCCCTTGATGGCATACCTGAGGTTCAGCATTTTTAAGTTAAGATTTTGCACTATCCTACAATTACATTAAAAAAAATTTGCACATATTACTACATTTATGGAAAGATAGGAAATGGAATCAAGAATAGACCTTTGGCTTGTTGAGCCTGCCCTTCCATTCAATATGATCATTGACTCTCTTTGTTAACTCTGCACTCTCTCCTTATTCTCCTCGATGACTTTAGTCTCCAGAAATCTATTTCTTTCTTAAATATATTTCAGTTACTTGACCTCCACTGCCTTATGTGGATGAAAATTCTGTAGGTTCACCATCTTCCAAGTGAGGAAATTTCTCCTCCCCTCAGTCCTAAATAATCTACCCTGAGACTGAGAGCTGTTATTCTTGATACCCCTGGTCAAGGAGAACATCATCCCTGCATACTGCCTGTCCAGCCCTATCAGAGTTGAATATGTTTCACTGAGTTCCTCTGTCAATCTTCTAAATTCCAATGAATACAGGTCTATTTGACCCTGTGTCTCCTCATCTGAGAAACGTGCGATCCCAGGATTCAGCTTGATGAGCCTTTGCTGAACTCCTTTGGTGGCAAATATATATTTTCCTAGTTAAGAGTGCAACTTCACATAATATTCCAGATACAGTTTCACCAAGGCCCTACAGATGCATCCAGACATCCTTGCTCCTAAATTGAAATTCTCTTGGAAATGAAAGTCTGTGCTTTTGGTCTCCAATCCTCTTGCATTGTGAGATTAGATGAGATTCCATATTGTCACCATGAATTTTACGTAGTGCTGGAAGTCGTCATGTTACCTGGCGGGTTGGCCACCTAAACATGCAGCTTTAAGATTTTCTAAAGCTTCATAGTTAACAGCAGCACAGCTGTTTATGGATGGACTAGATTCTTGTTTCTTTTAAGAGCACCTGGTTTCTGAAGCCTGTTTAAAACTTCAGGTTCATAAACCTAGTCTTTCCATGTCAAAATAGTTTTCATAATTGCTTGGGATCGCAAACAATAATTATTAAGTAGTGCAAGTTAATCTCAAGTAAGTTTTTTCTTTTTATATTTTCTGCATAATTATATTTCCAGTCCAAAGGTATGTCTTGGGATTGTTAGTCTAACAAAGTACACTGAGCATGGATTTGTACTGTTCACATCCCATTTATTATTATTCAGCTCTTGAGGAATTTAAAAAATACTTGGAAAAACGCTTTGATTTTGAGCAAGTCACTGTGAAGAAATTCCGGACCTGGGCTGAACGGCGTCAGTTTAACCGGGAGATGAAACGGAAGCAAGCAGAAGCTGAGCGGCCAATTTTGCCAGCCAATCAAAAACTCATTACTCTCTCTGTTCAGGATGCACCCACAAAAAAAGGTAAAAGCAACATGTGAACATTTCACCTTCTAATATGAACTGTTTTAATAATACTTGCAGCATCTTTCAGAAAGTGAACTTGAACTTCTGTGCATGCAAACAAAATGGTATACAAGCTTAATTATAAGTTCACACAATAGAACTTGAGGACCAATTTCTTATTCTGGCTCCTGTGATTTTTATTTTGCTTCCACATTGTCATGTAATTTGAGCTGAAGGGAGGGGGAAAAGTCTGTTTTTCAATTTTATTTCTGTGTGTTGGACATGTTCACACATCTTAATTGTGTAAAGAATTTATACATTCCACTACGAAGGAAAACCGGAAGTGACGTAATCCAGCTCAACGGATTCCAGAGTTTAAAAACCAGGCGGGAAAACACACCGGCGCTTTATCGGAGGCTGCACTGAGGATGTTACCCAGCAGGGTAATGAAACGTCTGCAGAACACAACAAACCAGCTCAGCAAGCGAACAAACCACAATGGTGTATTGAATGCATCCAGCATTCCTACAAGATAACGCATTTGATGGCCGGATGGAAATCTTCAAGAGCGTACAACAAAGAAAAAATGGAGGGAACATTGGTCCTCTGTCGGCAAAATGTCACTTTTTGTAAAGGAAGCAGTCTCCACTCTTCCCTCCCCCAGTCTGCAATTGTAGAAATGCTGTCTGAGCCAGGAAATTTAGATATGGGTGTGAAGGAGAAGAAATGAGTTTTTACTGTTGATTTGAGATAGTTATGCTTGAAGACCATTTATAAAGATCTGCGGTAGTAGTTCAACATTGTTCTTCAGCATAAAAAGTTAGAATTTAATGGCTAGCAACCTTTTTAGTTGAAAGGTGATGGGGTTTGGATTCCACAGTTATTGAGAGAGAAAAATCTGCTGATCTTTTCTCCTTGGAAATTCAGAGTATCTGCTTGTACTCTGAATAAGTGTAAAAATGGGAATTGTAATGATTCACCTTATTTTCCTATTTACAGCTGGTTCATGTTTGCGTTAATCTTCATTACTTCAAGCAAATACATCACTCAGAATGTGAGTGCAAATTTTCCTGCTAGCTGAAAAGCCAGTTTTAAAAGTCCGCTTCAGAGTTTTTGACTGCTCCAGTTTATGTTCTGGTTAGACACCTGAGAACTTGAGAAGGATCTACTTGCCCACCAAGTAACCATCTTCACCATACTTGCGAAGTAGGTGATCCATCTTGGTCACCTCGGTCATTGAATCAGTTCAGATCATTCTACATAAAAACCGAAGGATCTGCAGATGCTGTAAATCGGGAACAAAAGCAGAAGTTGCTGGAAGCTCAGCAGGTCTGGCAGAATCTGAAGAAAAAATCAGAGTTAACGTTTCAGGTCTGCTGACCCTTCCTCAGAATGGGAAGGATCATTAAGACCCTTACATATCATTAAGAAATGGCTGAGTGTACCAGATACCACAACAGATTATTGGTCCCACCTACAGTCTGAGGCTTCTCCTGGAGAAGTGTACTACAGAACAAAGTTTTGCCTCTCCTAAGCTGTTCAGGCACAAATACAGCACTGGCATCTACCTGGCAATGTTGAAATTGTTCTTAGTACATCCTGTCTGTGAAAAATGAAGCAAGAATCTAATCCAGCCAATGACCAACCCATTCAGCCTAATTTCAGTAATTGGTCAAGTGATAGAAGGGTCATTGGCAATACTGTGGTGGGGGAGACACTGTTTGGAGTTATGCCTACCACAAAGGGAGATGTTTGTATTTGTTGGAGATCAGTCATCACCCTTCAGGACATTCCTGCAGGAGTTCCTTAGATTTCAAGGTCCAAACATCTTCAGCTGCTTCATCAGTGACCTTCCCTCCATAAGGTCAGTCAATCATCAATAGGCATCTCTGTTTCTGTGTTCAATTTTATGACAACTCAGAGGCTGAAGATGTCCATCCCCAAATGCAGTGAGACCTGGACACTGTCTGGGTTTGGGCTGACAAGCAACAAGCAACATAAAAGCTACGTAAGTGCCAGACAGTGACCATCTCTAACAGGAGAGAATCTAGCATTACCCTTGACATTCAATGGCATATTGCATTAGCCATAAAAGACTTGTGCTGTAAGAGCACAACAGAGACAGGACTTCAGCAGTGAGTAACTCACCAGCTCACTTCCCAAATCTTGTCTGCTGTCTACAAAATACAAGTCAGGAGAATGAATGAATACTCTCCACTTGTCTGGATGCGTGTAACTTCAACACTTAAGATTCCCGTTCCTTTCACTTCCACTGGGTCAAAATCCTGGAACTACTTCCTATTGGTATTGTGGGTCGACCTGCTTGGACTGAGAGGTTCAAGTAGGCATCTCAGCACAATTTGAGTGCAGCCAGGGGTGGTCAGTGAGTGCTGGCCCAACCAGTGACACCTGAATAATAAAATTGGTGTGAGGCAATGACTGTCACCAGCAAGAAAATCTAAGCATTTAACGTTGACATTCAAGTATTACTGTTGACTAATTCTCCTCATTTGGCATCCTGGACTTGACCATTGACCAAAAACTTGACTAAATCAATCATATTAATACTGTGACTACAAGACCAAGTCGGACACTGGTAATTCTGCAATAAATGACTCACCACTTGACTGCCCAGTGCTTGTGCAGTATCTACAAGCACAAGTCAGGAGTGTAAGAATGCTTTTTAATGAATGGAGTTACTGCAACATTGAAGAAGCCTCATGTGCAGGAAAAAAACCAGTCAGCTTGATCGGCATCCCATCCATCAGTTTAAGCATTCACCCCCTCCTCCACTGGTGTTTAGAGGCAGCAAGGCATTATAGAAAGTCATCAAAGTTTCTTTGACAGGACCTCCCAAACCCAGGATCTCTACCACTGACAATGAAGGTTTGTGGAAACACTACTAAGTCGCTCACCATTCAGACTTGACAGGATAAGTGCAATAGATTTTCGCTCCAAATCCTGGAACTTCTGAAAACTCTATGAATGTAGCTGGCTAGGACTGTATTTATTGCTCATTCATAATTTGTGGAGGACAATTAAGGGTCAACCACGTTACTGGGTTTCTGGAACCACAAGCAGGCTGGTCCCGATAAGGGTGGCATATTTCCTACCATTAGTGAACTAGATGGATTTTTATGATGGCCAGTGCTTACATGGTCATTTGCTAGAGTTTTGTTCCAGGCTTTTATTGAATTCAGGTTTCACCATCTACCATGATTGGTTTTGAGCCCATGTTCTGAAAGCATTAGCCTGGTGTTCTGAATTATCAGTCTGGTGGTGGTACCACTAGCTTTCAAGAGCATGGTTCATTATCACTTTTGAGGCCTTTGCTAAGAATTAGGAGATCCTCCTACTGTATCTTTATTCATTACTGCATACTCCTAAAATCTGTGCATTGTACTTGAGTGGTAGCCTTACCAATGACCTAAACTATGCCAGAACCTCTAGTTGTTTTCCTCATTTGTGTTCGGCAGTATTCAATTTGCTTTATTGACAGGTTTTTCACCTTTTCAGTTGAGCTTCTATTGCATAGCAGGAGCAACTTGTTTTAATTAGCAAGAAACTGAGTTGCCTAGAAAATAAAAATGACCTTTGATTGGGAAAAATTGAGCCATTAAATAGATCTTACAACTGATAATGAACCGTAAAATTAAAAATAAAATGCCTCTAACTGTATGTGTTTATTTGTTGCATTAATCGTTGTTACTGGATTGATCATGAAATGGAAATTTGGTTCAACAAGTATGAGACATTAGTCAATTGTATGAATTATGTATTTAGTGACGGTACTTAATGGCTGCATTGTAGTTATGAAATTTTAATATTTAGTATTAAACGCAATCTGCAAGGATCTAAAACTCCTTGCGATTGAGGCTTTCTTTAGATTAAATCAAAATTAATTTTCTCCCTCTTTTCTCTTGTCAGAGTTTGTCATTAACCCAAATGGAAAATCAGAAGTCTGCATACTGCACGAATATATGCAAAGGGTCCTGAAAGTTCGCCCTGTTTACAATTTTTTTGAATGTGGTAAGCCGCCTCTTAAGTGTGTTTTATATTTTATTTTGAAGATGTTTCTCATCCATTTGCCCCTATTGAAGAGGGTGACAAACCAAAACATTGCTTTAACACAATGCTGTGCATTGGGAAAAACCCTCCTCATTGACAGTGAAATGCAACTTGGGTCACCATGTGTTTAACTTGACATGGTGAGCACTAATCTTAGAGCTTTGGTAATTGTGCAAAAATGAAATTGTAATGTATAAGGCCCTTGCATTTTTAAATATAGAATTATAGAGGTTTGATTTAAATTCTCCATGTTATTGCTGTTGGTATTGAGAGTGTAGAGCATTGAAAGATTTGGTTTTTAGCCTCCTCCAAATTTTTATTCCTCTGACTTCCAATGTTACTTAAAAGTTGACAAAACATCAAGACTAGATGAAATGCTTACCAAGATATTGACGGAAATTAGAGTAGAAATTAGAGATACTGTTAATCTTCACTGGATTCCAGAGTGGTACCAGAGAAATGGAGAATTGCAAGCATTATACACTTCGTTATGAGGATCAGCTCAGCAATTGTGGGGTGACTTTGAGGAACAGTTGAGAAAGAACACATAGTCTCTTGGAAAGTTGTGGATTGATTCAGACAAGTCAGCATTAATTTAAGGGAGGGAAGCATCAAACTAACTTGCAGGGGTTTTTTGAAGAGGTAACACAGGATAGCAAGATGAGAATGTAGTCCAAAATTGGGGAATTGTCATGAAAACATCTTCCATTCAAGAATGTTCTTCAGGTTAAGGAAACTTCCAGCCCTGCTTTGTCTGGCTTGTGTAATTTGCAATCTGGTGGATTCTTAATGTCCTCTAAGTTATTTTTAAACCACATTTTATGGCACAACTCTGTGGCAAGTGAGACTGGAACCTGGACTTGCTGTCCAGAGGTAGAATTTCTATCAGTGCCACAAAATTCCTGAAAAGACTGTACCCTAATGAATTCTATAATAAAATTTATGGTTCCAGTTGGGACTAGGTGGGTAGCTGTTTTGGGAGTCTGTACAGACACGATGGATCAAATGGCCTCCTTCTGTTGTATAAAGTTCTGTAATTAGTTGTAATGGTAACTAATGATAATGCTTTAAGTGTAACCGTGCTGTTAATGTCTCCATCCTGTTATTTTTCCCCTCCAAAGGAGATTACACCAAGCATGTATCTGAGCTAACTGCTATATGAGCCCTGAAAATAACTAAGCTTGAAAGTCAGCAATTCTCATATCTGGAAAGTATCATTTGTTTATTTGGCTGAGCTATAAATGATGTCAAGATTTTTCCCTATTAATTTGCAAAAAGACTTGAAATTTTTCTGTGACTCTTTTTTATAGAAAAAACTCTAGCTTTCAATTATTCCACAAAGCATTATTTAAGTATTTTCTTCATCTGGAAGTGCTAACTTACCAGATCTGTGTGTATATTTTTTTTTCAGAAAATCCAAGTGACCCTTTTGGAGCCTCAGTCGTTATTGATGGTGTAACCTATGGTACAGGAACTGCCAGCAGCAAAAAACTTGCAAAGAATAAAGCTGGTATTTATTGTTTATTAAAAATGAACTTAATTTTTCACAGAAGATCACCAGAATAGATTGCATGAAAAGTGGCCATTCAATTTCATCTTTGTAGACGACAAGTTCTTGCCACAGCAACATCTGTGATGGTGTAAATCACCCTTCCTGGCACCTGTTCCAGCTAGAAGTAGTTTCTGTGTAAAATATTTTATGAACATTGTCCTAAATTTGAACTTGACAGCACTCAGCTTGTGCTTTTGTCCATCTGTACTAATATAATTGAAATGTAATTCTGCAGGGATTTTTCTTTCCTAGCTTTTTCCTATCTTTATTCTTTTAAAGTTGTCTTGTTGCTGAGATTTGGTTAACTGCATATCGTCAGCAGCTCATTCAGTGTGCAGACATCTGTTTGTCTTTACCTGAACTACGAATGCCAGCAACAATTTCACCACAAGTTAATCATTGTATTCTTGCCTGAAGCCATCCTTTTCCACATCTACAGGAATGTTTCCTCAGCTATCTGGAACCATAGGCCCTGAACGCGTTTATCCCCTCCCAAATCGAGATGCTGAAGCCATTTGTGGCATTCTACTTTAATCCCAGTTGAAACAATCTAATTCGGTGCACAGTGAAACTAAACCTTCAAGAATCTCCAGTTCAATTACTCCAAGCCATTGAGCTACTGCAGGAGCATTTTATTAACACGTAAATGAATTTTAACGGCTCTCCTTTGGAATTTTTTGCGGCAGGAATGAGGATGTGATGTTTTAAAATGAGAATGTGAATGACCAAGTGTGACCCGTACTTTAGTTAGGTCACAGCTGGAGTACTCTGTGCAGTTCTGGCCGTGACATCGTAAGAAGGATATGATTGTAGAGGAGATTCACCAGAGCATTGCCTAGTTTGGACTATTTTAGCTATTGAGAGAGGTTGGCTAAACTCAAAGATAGTAGGAACTGCCAATGCTGGAGAATGAGATAACGAGGTGTAGAGCTGGACAAACACAGCAGCTCTACACCTCGTTATCTTGTATAAACTCAAGTTGTTTTTCTTAAGAGCAAAAAAAGGCTGAGGTGGAGAATCTGATTGAGCTGCGTAATATCGAGGGGCATGACAGGGTACATGGGAAGCAGCTGTTCCCTTAAGTTAGTAATGAGAGGACATAATTTTGAGGAGGAGGGCAGGACATTTAGAGGGGATTTGAGGAACAGTTTTTGTTTTTCTCCATAGAGTGCTGGGAATCAAATGCAATGCTAGAGAGGGTCGTAAGGAAGGAAACCTCATTACCTCTGCAAAGTTAAATGGGTGAACACCTGAAATGTCATAATGTTCAAGGCTATGGGCCAAGTACTGGAAAGTGGTGTTAGCGTAGGTTGGCGCTGATTTGATGGGCCGAGAGCTCTCCTCTGTGCTATATGAGTCAATGAAAGGAACAGGGAAGTAACATTGGTATTTATAGAAAATGTCCTCAATGTGCAAGACTTTTTTGATACATCCCATTATGTGCTTGTGTAATTCCACATTCATTTCATTTAATAACTTTATAAGTGGTTTACCAGATTTTATCTCAATTATTTTTAGTAACTTAAATAATAATAACCATTGTGCTAAAATTGGTATGATTTCTTGATGTTGCTAGCGCGTGCTACACTGGAAATCCTCATTCCCGACTTTATCAAACAGACCTCGGATGAGAAACCCAAAGACAGTGATGAACTTGAGGTAATTTTTTTGTTTTATCTCCTTTGTATTTCCTGTGTTTCTCTAAATTTTACTTTCCCTTACTGGGATTCTGTAGGATTTGAGGGAGCAGGCAGGTGGTGAACCAGGAGTGCAAATCCAGAAATATAGGGAGTGTGGGGCTGAGGGTGGAAGGTGTGCTCTTCAACTTCCCTCTATTGCAGCGTTAACCCATAGCAGGGAAGGTGTAGGAATAGCCTTCCAGCTCAGAGGCCACTTGTCGCTTAAGTGGCTACAGGCATTGTCCCCTTGGCCAGCCTCATGACGACAAAGACTCCTATCCCTCACCACTCTTTTTGAGCCAGCAGCCCCAACCCCATTTACTTTGTTTCGTCAACTGCGTCCATGCTGCTGCTTCTGCTGGGTGCAGTCTCTGTAGTGATCATAGCTTCCAGTGTGCTGCCGAGACTGGAAAGACCCTTTTAAAGGGAACAAAGCCCCTATAGGAGTTCATTGGTTTATGTCCAATAGACAAACAGTCAGGGATCCCCACAATAACTGAAATAGGGTTGTCCAGCTGTTTGATCCATTGTTGGACCCACCATCATCCTAGTAAAATATCAGCGTCTGCTTCCTGTACAGTTGTTTCATGTGAAGAACTGTGCGTATAATTTCATTTTCCCGTGTTCATTTTAATTGATGTGTTGAATTGCATGCAAGGCATTCATTTATTTTGTTTACTTGCACTCCTTTAACTGTTCTAATATTGTGCTTTATTTTCTGCTTGTTTTATTTTATTTTCAAAGTGATGACTTAAAATATAATTCTGTTTAAAAATATGTTGATAATTTAATTATGTTTACAATGATGTTTTCCTGTTTCTGTAAACAAATCTGCAAAATTTCAATGCAGCATATGTTGTAAAGGGTTCATTAACATTGGAGGATAGAGGAAATTTTTTAGAATTTAAGAATTACTTGAGAATTACCAATTTTTCTCAGCTCCTGTGGTACAACTTATCACTGTCAAAAATGTGAGCAGAATTTTCAGAACAGATGTGGGTTGATGTGAAACTTCCTGAGTGAGATGGAAGTTCTTAATTAAGAGATTTCTTTTTCCACACCTTTTTTGAAGTTGCAGAGCATCAACCAGACAGGAAAAAGCCACAAAAAAAATGCACGATTACAATATGTTGAGTTTGTGCAGTGTAGTGGAGATATTTCCTCTACCTGCAGAGTGCCCTCTTCTCTGCTTAATTACTCTCCTCAAGGCTCAAAAATACCTTGCTTTGCCAGAATGTAAATTTTGAAAGAATGCAATACATATTTACTTTTTATTCTCCCTGTGGTGAGTTAAAGGAGGAGAGTTTATTGTCTAAGGTTGTGTATGTAACAAACAAAGGGAATAGTTCCAGGAATGAAAGTAAAACTCTTGTGTTATGTTATGCTTTCTTAAAATACATTGTTGAAATGTAGCTGTCACTGGCCAGGCCAGCATTTATCGCCTATCTCTAATTGCCCAGAGGGCAATGAAGAGTCAGCCACATCGTTCTAGGTCTGGAGTTGCATGGAGGCCAGACCAGACAAGGGCAGATTTCTTTCCCTAAGAGACATTGGTGAACCAGATGTATTATTTACTAATGATCATTCATGGTTTCATGGCCATAATTAAACTTTTAATTCCAGATCTTCATTGAATTCAAATTCCACCATCTGCCAGAACAAGATTTGAACCCAGGTCCCCAGAACATTACCTGTGTCCCTGGATTAATACCACTAGACCATCACCTCCCCCTTTTTAATGAAGTATTCACCATGCATATTTCCAGGTTCTGGAGTGAAGTGTAAGTTGTCCTGCATTGTGGCTTTTTTTTTTTAAAAACTTCTGAAAGGCAGACAAAAGGCTTCTACACTTAGTTGTCAGATGAAATAGGTATATTGTCGTTCTTGAGGTAGCTAACCAGCAGTTTGTAGTTCATAGCAACTTACCTGATAGTTTCTATTTTTGAAAAATGCATCATAGGGAGTACTCATGCCAATCACTAGTTCCACACTTCAAATAGTAAAGAAAAAAATTATCAAAACACAGCTGAGCAGAACATAGAAAGATGCTAATTGCATCTGAGATAACAAGGTGTAGAGCTGGATAAACACAGCAGGCCAAGCAGCATCAGAGGTGCAAGAAGGCTGACGTTTCGGGCCTAGACTCCTCTTGAGAAAACATCACAACTAGCATGATGCTTTCCAGTTTGCATTAACAAACTGTACCTTCTTATTAGGGTATAATGTTAGCTAAATGGGGGTCTAGACCCGAAACGTCAGCCTTCCTCCTCTGATGCTGCTTGGCCTGCTGTGTTCATCCAGCTCTACACCTTGTTATCTCAGATTCTCCAGCATCTGCAGTTCCTACTATCTCTGCTAATTGCATCTGTTGACCTTCACGCATACTCTATTAATGTTAAGTTCGTTAGATATTCCTTCGGGTAATCGGTACCTTTGCTGGTTGGTGTGACGTTCACCTGCACAGTTGGTTGAAATAGCCTCCTAATTCCTCCTGAAATTTTCTTAGTTCATTAATAGAGTGTTGGTATTTCTTTCGTAGGTTTAGGGAGGTGTTTGGAAGCTTTCTTTTGTATTTGACGATGATTTCCATCTGCCTGAAAGTGTCCCACAAGGTGAATGAATGTTGCTTCATTAAAGGCTTGGAAATGGTCAGCTCATTTTAACAAGCAATTTTTACCTTGTAATGGAATTTTGCTTTTGCTTTTGTGAGTCCCTGACTTCCCTTGCCAAGGTTGTCTTTGTCCACCCCTTGTTTGTGTTTCTTCTTCTTTGGGATGATTTTCTGCCACACTTCCCAAATCAGCCCCAGAAACTCCTGATCAGAATTTTCCTAAAGCCTGGTGCGAGAATAGAATGCCAAATGGTGGCTCAGTGGTTAGCACTGCTGCCTCACAGCACCAGGGGCCCAGGTTCGATTTCATCCTTGTGCAAACTCCACACAGACAGTCGCCCATTCTCTCCCGTGTCTGCATGGGTTTCCTCCAGGTCCTCTGGTTTCCTCCCGCAGTCCAAAAGTGCAGCTTAGGGAGATTGGGCAATTTAGCTTGGCCATAGTGTTCAGGGATATGCAGGCTAGGTGAGTTAGCCATAGGAAATGCAGGGATAGGGTAGGGGGATGGATCTGGTTGGGATGCTCTTCAGAGACTTGGTCGCTGTGGACCTGTTGGGCCGAATGGCCTGTTTCCACTCTAGAGGTTCTATGGTACTCCAGTTGGAACTGAACCAGTGTTTTATTCATTTACTTCCCCTGTTAATAAAGCCTTGGATGTATATGCTTTATTAACCACTTGTTTCACCTGCCCCTTTTGTTCCGTAGGCTCTTATCTTTGCTTACCGATGTGTTTTGCTGCACCTCCATCAGATACCTTTTGGAGATCATGTACATTACAGCAATAATATTTGCTTTCATCAGAAAATATCATCAAAGTTAGTTAAACATGATTCAACCTCAAATTCAGATTTAATTTTCATTCAGAAATCTCCATACGCTCAAACAATTGATTTTATCATGAATTATTATTGCTAAAAGCCTCCTCACCTTCTTGGTTTTGGTGTTGACATTTGGTGCCTTCCAAGTACCACGTATTTGAGAAAGTTAATTGTGTTTTTTCGAAAATGAATGGCTTAAATTCCAGCTGCACTCAATGGCTTCATGATCCTAATGCTATGTTTTTATTTTAGATTTTATCGATTTTTGGCCTATCCCTATCATGACTAACTTATCAAACCCTAAATATCAGCCTGGCCCTTTCACCCTCATGCTGTTGGTGCAGCTTTCTTGTCCTTGTTCTCTGCAGCTTACTCTGCCTTATTTCTCTCATCCTTGCTTCCTTTTGAAAATTTCTTCTAACTTCTGTTACTGTTCAGCTTCCATTTAGTGATTTAGAATGCATTATATATTTTCTTACAAACCTGTTCAGAGATGTTATTATGCACCTCTGGAACAGGTGGGACTTGAACCCAAGCCTTTTATTGTTTACGCACCCTATATAAATACAGATTGTTCAGAAATTAAGAACTTGTTTGGGAATTCATCTCATTATCTAGAGCTGGTAATTTATCTCTAATTTTTGACTTGAGGCATGGATGTAGCTGAAGTGCAAAACCTGGTTGAACAATGGCTCAAATGTGCCCCTCCATTCTGTGATACACATTAGTGCTGCTAGCTGATGGCTCTCATTTTACTTGAACTGGCAGCAACACATGTCCATGAAACTGCCTACATTTGCCAAAATGTAAGTGTTTTTTTTTTTTTGTATGGTGCCTTATGCATTACTTAAGGTCTTAGTGAAAATTTGTAGGTTGGGTTGTGGATGTAGTTCGTTAGCTCACCGAACCGATTGTTCCACGTTGTCCTGATGTTTCGTTACCCTTCTAGGCAATATCGTCAGTGCAACCTCTAATCAAAGCGTTGGTATTCTGCTCCGTTCTGAATTTGTATGGTCCTCTGGTGCGATGGGTCTTGTCACTTCTGGTTCTGTTTTTTAGCAGCGGAATGTATACAGGGTCTATTTCTGTGTTTATTAACCACGTTTCCAGAAATTCCCTTGCATGTCTGTTGTTTGCTTGTCCCATTTGAACTAATGGCCCTCATTGTGTGTGTGTATTGGTCATGTCTTTTTACTGCCAGCTGGTGTTCGTGTATGCTGGTCATCAGTTTCCTCCCTGTTTGTCCAATGTAATGTTTATTGCACTCGTTGCACATGAACACCAGCTGGCAGTAAAAAGACACAACCAGTATTCATTTGTCTCAATACACATAGACAATGAGGGTCATCAGTTCAATTGGAACAAGCGAAGAACAGACATGCAAGGGAATTTCTGGAAGCCTGGTTCTCAATATAGGACTCCATTAACAAAAACATAGAAATAGACCCTGTAAACATACCGCTGCTAAAAAAAAAACAGAACTGGAACTGAAGACCCATCACACCAGAGGATCATATAAATACGGAACAGAGTAGAACACCCACCCTTCGATTAGGGGTCCCACTGATGTTGTCTCGAATGGTAAGGAAACATCTGCACACCGCAGAACAACTGGCTCAACGAGGTAACGAACAACTATGTTACTTGACTTAGTTTTTGTACTAGAAAAAAGTTAGACTAATTTCATCTGCTACATGTCAAGTTTGTGTTTGGTACAGGGCAGGTGCTGTTAGGGAGAATATGCTTCCCTGAATATGTCCAATGACATAGTGGTAAAGTCACTGAACAAGTAATCCAGAGCCCCAGATTAATGATTTAGGGGCATGTATTTGAATGCTACTATGACAGGTCGTGAAATTCTGATTCAATGATAAGGTTGTAACCACTGTTCATTGTCATAAACACCTTTCTTATTCAGTAATGTCCTTTTCAGGAAAGGAAATCTACTGATCTTATCTGGTCTGGCCTATATGAGCTAAATATGGGTTCAGTGTGGAGTTGTCTCTAACTTGAAATTGGGCAATTAGGGATGGGCAATGAATGCTGGCCTTGCCAGTGCTGCCCTCATCCTAGGCACTAATGAAAGAAGAAAATGGTGCTGTATTATGTAAGTCACCTTACAAGTTTAGCCTTTGAATAATTAGCATTTTAAGGATCTGTTTTGCCTAATTAGTGCTAGTACGAAACTATGCCAATAATTGACATTTTAATGTGGCCAGTTATGATTTACATTTTTCTCCCTTTGTCACTTCCCTGAAGATTTGGTGTCAAGCAGTTGGCTTTTCAAATCTGCAGTGTCGAATACCCCTGAATGCTTTGTCTAAGTAATGATTGAACTCGACAGCAATTGTTAGCAATCTGTTTGAACATGTGTGGTAGATAATGACGTCTGTGTCTGTCCTCTTACACAAGGTCACCAGAAAGTGTTTTGAGAGCAAAAAGCTGCCTAATTTTATTTTCCACTTTGTCCTTCTATATTACCACCTTTTAGCCCCTCAGTATTTTGATGACTGCTGTAATCATCGGGCACAATACACCAGCTATTAGGGCTAAGAGCCTCTGAACTGATGTACTCAGTAGCGTGCAAACTGAACTAGTTGGGGCTTTTATTCCTTGCATATGAGATGCCTTGATTCAGCTGATGAGTTGGAATTCTAAGACTGTCCTATGCTGCACTTCCCCTGAATTTATGGAAATGTGAAGTTGCAAGACCAGGGAAAACTGATTTATTTTAGCTTGTGGGAAGTAGCTCCTTCTGCAAACAGCACAACTAGCCCTATATAACCCTCAGCCTTCGTATCATTTCCACTTTGTACTTCATCTCTGCAATCTTGCATAGTTGCCTTTTCGGTTAGTTTTTTTACACTTAATATAGTACAGCATTGCCATCTAGTGTCCATATAAACATGCCAAATGACAACTGAACACATAGTGTCAATGCATTTGACAGTATTGGTTGACATTCAGAGTTTGTTATAGAAACACAAGGCTCTGCTTTGTACACTATTGGTGTTCATTTCTTTCATTTTAGTACTTCAACCACATCAGTATTGAGGACTCACGGGTATATGAATTGACCAATAAGGCTGGACTCCTATCACCATATCAAATTCTCCATGAGTGCCTTAAGAGGTAAGCCAAAATGTTGACGTGCTTCATGTATTTGTCTTTGCTTTGCAAGTGCAATCTTGCTGTTATCTTTGCATGTTTGCATTCTTGGAAGATCACTTAACTTCCATGCATGCATTTCTGTTTGAGAAATCTTGTTAGAGTTTAATCTTTTATAGATTATTAGTGAGGTATAGAAGTATCAGTTACATTTGAAAGCCTCCAGCATGCCCAGTCTTATGTGCCTCTGTTCTCCATACTTACCACCCCGCTCCCAGACCTAGGTTCCCCTTACTTTCCACTTCACTAACCTCCATATTCCAGAAATTGTCCTTTGCCAGTTCCTCCAACTGGGCACATTCACTGAAAACCTCTTTTCCCCCTGCCTTTCCCTTTTCAGAATTCCTTCGGTGCTACTCTTATCCCACTCCTGACTCACCCTAACACTCCCTCTCTACAGAACGTTTCCTTGCAAATGTAGGTGATGCAGCATTGATACTTATACCTCCATTGATACTTATTTTGATACTTAGATTTGATAACCTGTTTGAGTTAGGTTGTGGGTTCAAGTCACGCTCCAGAGACTGGAGCATAAGTATCCAGACTGATATTCCAGTGAAACAGTCAGATGGTGCTTCTACCAGAAGTGTTTCGTTTCAAATTTGATGTTAAACACAGATCTATCCGCCCCCTCAAGTAGACACAAAAGATCCCAATCGATATCTCAACTTGCTGTGTGCACATTGTAACAGTGACAAATGAAGGAAATCAGTGCTTCAAAAGTATTTTGCTAGTGGTAAAGCATTTTGAGGTGTTCTGAGGTTGTGAAAAGTACAATGTAAATGCAGGCCAATCTTTGAGCAGCTGCATCACCCTCACAGAAAAGTTGTGAGAATGATATTCCTTTACAAATTTGCATTCTTTGTGGTCTTGGCATTCACTGATCTGAAGTGCCATGACCAGCCTCAGAATATTAGAAATATCAGGAAAAAATTGCTTTTATTTTTGTCTTGTGCTCCAGACTTTGTTCAAAGCTTTCCTGTCTTCTGGATTTAGTTGTTAAAAGAAGTAACTTATATTCTTCTTTGTAGTTGAAGAATTGTTTTTCCTTTTTTGTAAGATTGTGGAATCGGAGAATGGTACCATAAAGAAGGGAGGCACTCAGCCCTCTGTTGCTTGCTAGCGCTACTTATGCCCAAAACAAGACTTAACATTTGCTGACACTGCCTGGAGTCTGAAAATCACTGCTATAGATATTTCATGAGTATTTAGTTTGGAAGATTTTGAGTCTTGAAGGATAGAAGAAAGCTTTTAGTTCTGGTTCAGGTTTGCAGCATCTTGATGTTGCTTGTGTAAAGAGAAGTAATTATAGTCACAGGTTTTGGAAACTCTGGTCATAATGGAGATTACAGTTATTTTTAAAAGCTGCTGTGTTGATAGCTCTAATATGCAATTAATGTGTAGAGTCCATTCAAATAATGAAGGTTAGTGCTTGATGTACCTACTTTGATGGGATCTTGTGCAATACCACAGTAATGGGCTCTGTATGCATTTTTTCCTCCCTCTTCCAGTTTTATTTCACATTGCAGGAAGAATGTGAGATGGTAACTTCTCCCCATGGCGAATTGTGAAATTAAAAGGTTAATAATCCGTAATGGAGACTCCAGAACTCTCCACTTGAAAGATAGTTGGGACAAAACTTTGGTAACATTTAAGCAGTAATTTGATATTCACTTGTGTTGCTAATAGGCCAAGAACTAGAAAGTGGGCTTATTATCAACACAGACACATTGTACCGTCTGTAAATGCCTGTGTCTGTGAAAATAAGTAATGCCATGCCAGTATTGCCCACACTCCAAGAACACAAAAATTCTGGAACTGTTCACCTATTCCAAGAATAACAGTTCTCTGCAAATCACTGTTCAACATCTCCATCTCCAATGCAGAATGTCAGTACGCCCTTGACCAAATTTTATGTTTTGGATCAGGACACCCTCATTGAGTCACATGCAGAGTTGAAATCCATATTGTTTCAAGAAAAGCCACCCAACACACACATTTTGTCTTAAGTGGTCATTTAGAGTGTGGGGGTGCCTTCGATATCTAATTGAGGACGGCAAACAGTCTGTCCAAAGTGAAGAGTCACTAGGAAGCCCTCCAGTGCAGAAGAAGCTGCAACATGCCTTCGCACATAAAAGAAAGGAGGATTCCTTCACCTTGACGTGCCTTAGCAACTTGAAACAAATCTAAAGAAATGGCCACAGCTGCTGCATTGTGAAGGGGTAATTCCTTGGCAAAGAGGTCTGTGACCACATCTGTAGTCAGGTAGGGAAGGGGCTGAGTGTGTCTCAGTGTGCCTGGAGTATACTGTCTTTATTCTAAGGTTGCTTCCAGGCATCTGTTGTGCTACCTACTCTGGGGGACCCAGAGCCCAAGTGGCACCATGTCACATGCCTGGTCTCATCTGTTGCAGCCCCCATATCTGGGAGGGTAGAAATTAGACACCTATCCTTTTTTCTCACTGTGATTCAAAGTTTTTAAACCATGTATAGATGTGGTAGAGTTGTGCAACCACTGTTAAGTATGCTGTTTCTAGAGTAAACAAAATTTAAATTATTATTCTTCAGTATCAATGAGTTGAAGCACAGGCTTAATAAATCGGAGAAGCATCTGAGAGGATGTTGTTCATCTATGTTCCATGTTCCATGTTCTTGTCATATTACCAGAGTATCTGACTTTAATTGCTTCGTTGCTGTGTTTATTAAAGTCTTTTTATGCTAGGTTCTGTAAAAGAGAGTAAATTAATTTTAACTTTCAGAAACCATGGAATGGGCGACACAAGCATCAAGTTTGAAGTAATTCCTGGTAAAAACCAGAAAAGTGAATATGTGATGACCTGTGGCAAGCACACAGTGAGAGGCTGGTGTAAGTATTGAAATTAGCAATGGTTCAGTTTTGTAATGTCCAAAATTTTGTAAGATTTTCTCCACAGAGTTGATGGATGTAAAATCACTCCTGTTAGTTTTAAATTTGATTTCAGAAAGCTGTATTGAATGCAGGTATATATTGAGTGGCTAAGTCACTGTTGATTAGAAAGGCAGTATACGCTTTTTGCCATGCCCAGCTGCCTGTTAAGAAACATTGGGGAAGGAGGTGTGATACTTCCACAATGTAGGTATAGTTGAAAATACTAATGCACTGTTCTGATAATTTATGGGTGCTCAAGCATTAATATGTTCACTACTTGTAATTAATTTCATCTCAAAATATCTGACCAAATGACAGCATGTCTAGTTTTTGAAATAAGATCTTGCTGGCTAACATGCTGACTGAATGAAATTTGGTATTTAATTGGGTGCTTTTCTTCAGGATGATAGCAGTTATGGAAGTTGTTTTTATTTTAGTCAATACTGTTGTGTACAAAATTCTGAATATTACCTAACTGTAGAACTTTGAGTAGAGTACCTGATACCTACGATTAGTTGCTGCAATGAAGCTGCAGCAACTCAAAATTTTAAAAAGGCCTCTGAGATAAGCTATTGTTGTGTAGTATAGTTAAGTATTTCATTTTCTAAACTGATGGTGGAAGCTAGTGCTAACTTGTAAATCACACATTCTGCCATTGTTCAGGTATTAATCTTCTGGTTTCATTGTTACACTGTCAGCATTTTTCTTAGACTCCCTAATACTTGAATATTTTACTTTTCCCTTTTTGCTGCTTTCCCTTTTAATTCATTTCGAAATACATTTCGATTTAGTATCTACCTGATTAACATGGTATTGCTACAAAGTGAACGAATATGGTTGTTCATTTGTAATTTTTAAAGGATTCTGTATTTAAATTTTTGTGGCCTTGCCTTTCAGTAAAATCATATTTTAGTATATTTTAATCATTAAAAAATTACTAAGTATAATGAAACTATAAGCATTCCCTTGTTTGACCTTATCTGTTGAAATGTTCGTTTCCTTCTATTCGCTTCATTATTGAGTCTAGTCTTCTAAAATGCTGATGTGTTCAAATTTGTTGAATGGTAATTACAAACTAGGGTGCTTATTTGAGGTGTGGAAGGTTTAAAACTTCTTTAGAATCATTAATGTGCGAAATACATAATTTGCACAGACCATTCTATGTAGGTAAATATCTCCATAGGTTTGATTGGTAAAGTGCAGTCAGTTTTTATTTCTCTTGATTTGTTGTTTATACAATGAATAGTTAAATACTCAGAACGATTAGATTTCAGTCCTCTGTCTGCTGAATTAAATTGTGTGTCAGTTTCAGAACTTCTGGCTTATGGAAGGGAAAATTTGTTACAGAACGTAACTGCTCTTTGGAGCAGGAGGATGTCATTTGGGCCTTTGAACCTGCTCTGCAATTTAATAAAACTTAAGCGACCTGATTGTGGTCTCAGCTCCACTTTCCTATCTTGCCTTTCATAACCCTTGACGACTTTGACTATCAAAAGTCCATCTGACTGTCTTGAATAAACTCAGTGACCCAACTTCCACTGCTTTCGGTCAAGAGAATTCCACTGACTACCAACCTCCCCAAAAATGGTGATAGGTGATTCCTTCATGACAGGAACGATTCAGGTGAATCTTATCTGTCAAGATATTCAAATCTTTTTTTGTTTTTACTCATTGTGAAAACTGCACACAGTACTCCTAGATGTACTATCACCACTTTGATGCTGTGGTCATTAAGAGGCCTTCATGCTTACTCCAGAAGATGTGAGGGGGGAAAACGTTGCTGTCATTGGTGTCAACGCGCGTTTGTATGTTGAGAATGGCCACCTGAGCAAGACAGTAATGGGCGTCTAATACCAGTGTACCCTAGTAAGGAGGCAGTACCATCAAGGGAGAAAGTAAAACCTGATTTGCAGCTCCTTGAGCAGTAAATAAGATCATAAGATGTAGGAGCAAAGGTAGGTCATTTGGTCCATTTGTCATTCAGTCAAATCGCTGCTGATCCAATAATCTTCAACTGCACACACTCTCCTCTTTATATGATTAATTGTCTTACTGCTTAAAGATCTTTCTGTCACTTGAAGAATCGTTTTTGAATATACTCAACAATCCAGCCTGTACAGCTCTCTGTGGTAAAGAATTCCAGAGATTCACTACCTCTGAGAAGAAATTCTTCCTCATCTCTGTCCTAAGTGACTCCTTAATCTGAGTTTATGCTGTCTGGCCCTAGATTCTCCAGCAAGGGGGACCAACTTCTCTATGTCTACCCTGTCAAGCCCCCTAAGAATCTTGTACGTTTCAGTAAGTTGTCCTCTCAATCTTCCAAACTCTAAAGTGCAACCTACTTAACCTGTCCGTGTGAAAATCCCTCCATACCCAGCAATCAACCTGATAAACATCCTCCGGATTGCCTCCAGTGTCCGTGCATTTGCTTAAATGTGGGATCATAATATTCTAGGTGTGGCATGTTCTTTGAATAAATTGAAGTTGTTGTGAAAACTGCAATTATAGTTTTCTTTTTCACAATAATTGAGCTTTTATCTTTCCATTGCAAGATTTTCTGATTTCCTGGTGTAAAATTCCATTTCTGGGTAAATGATGGGTACCTTATTACCCTTGGTCTTGTTATCTGTATTTCTGATGGTGAAAGGGAGAGCGCGTTACTGTTTAAAAACCTAGGAATTAAATTCAACAGTCTGAAGACTTTGTGTCGGCTCTCAATAGTCCAGTTTTATCTATTTAAACTCTGTACAGATGATAGTAATAGATTTTAGTTCTTTGTTTCCTGAATTGGCAGGATGAGTTGAAGGCTGAATTCAAGTTCTATCCATTTCGGTGCCACATATAGTTAGTTGTTTTTATTGCATGTGTTGGAGGGCTTTCTTTTTTTAAAGAGGCAAATACAGTCTGAACGAAGCATACTAAAATGTGTGAGTCTCATGAGCAGCGTTGTGACTTGCAGTTGTGCTACAGGGGGGATTAGTGTAACACTTACACATTCATGTTCACCTCTCTGGTTAAATCTGACTGTATGACCGGAACTAAGGCATGGGTTTTCTACATTTTTTTTCTTCCAACTCTTATAATTAAAACCTACTGCAATTTGCAGGCAAGAACAAACGAGTTGGCAAACAACTGGCATCTCAGAAAATCCTGCAATTACTACACCCTCACGTCAAGAACTGGGGTTCACTACTACGCATGTACGGCAGGGAAAGCAATAAAATGGTCAAACAGGTAAATTGTGAGGTAATGTGATGAATGTTGTATTTCTGTGGGGATGGGATCCAGGCCTGACCACCATATTTGTAGAGTTGCTTTTTTTTTGTAGCAACTTAAGCTTTTTAAGGGAATGTTAATCTCATAGTTGGTTTTAAAAGTGGTGTCAAACTTTTTTTATGAAGTGTGTTGGGAAATGGTTTAAATGTAATTAACAGAACTTTGCAGCACATTTTGCCACTGAAATTGTTCCAAGTGAGAAATGGTTTTACCAAGAAGGTATTTCACTATAGCAAGAGCTCTGATGTAAATTTTGTCCCCGTGGCACCATTTCATTAATATATTTCTTTTGTTAAATGAACGGTTAAAGATTGTCAAGTTTCTTTACAATATATGTCTGAACCTTGCACAATAGACTAAGAAAAAATTTATTTAATGTCAAAAACATTTGTTCACCCATGTGCTTTTCAGTTAAATGAATAAATTAGTCATTTTGATTGGCTTTCATATCCTTAGCAGGCTTCACTGCCAAATAGTTGCTCTACAGTATAGTTCAGATGTTTTGATTGTATGCAAATACAGCAGTCGGTTTATGCGTAACATTTTTCAAAGAGGAAAAGCAATTTATTTGACAGTCAAGGGAGCCCTGTTTTCTTTTGGGACAAGTGCAATTGCAATCTTTATGTCTGCCTAAAAAGGAAGACAAGATTTTGATTTATTGTCTGATCTTGAAGATGGTAGATTCTATATATGTTATTGTACAGTTGTGACTTCAGATTGTGATGACATCTGTTCTGGGGTTTGAATGCACAACAATCTGATTTCAGGTCTAAGTGCTACTATTAATCCCATTGCTTGTTTTCCTGGTGATAATTCCTTGCTTCCTGGAGAACGTGTTCGGGTTGGTTAACGCACTTGGCTGGATAGCTGTTTTGCAATGTAGAGCGATGCCAGTAGTGTGGGTTCAATTGCTCCGCTGGCTGGGGTTGGCACGAAACACACTCCCCTTCTCAATTTCTCCCCGCAAAACTGAGGTCTGACCTGACCTTCTGGTTAAACCACTGCGAGTCATTCTGCCCCTCTGCCCTCTGCCCCTCTGCCCTCGCCCCAATGAGAGAGCAGCTCAATGACCTGGTAAGACGACGGCGACTTTACCTTTAGTAAGCACCGAAAGGTTGTGCTTCATGTTAAATGAAGTACGTAGTGTTTTAGCCAAATGGAGCATTATGACGCTTGTTTTTTTTTGTCTTAAGTTTTTATGCAAGTAAATTATAATTCTCATTGGTAGAATCACTAATATTAGACCTTGACTTGCATTCATCAAAGGCGAGGAATAATTTTCCCTATTGAGTTGCAATGGAAATTCAGTGACATTGAGTTTTGATAGTGTGAGGATCACCAGTGATTTGATTTTTTTGTTTCTCCTTTGGAAGATCTGCATTTGTTTCCCAGAGAGAACCCTTTAACATGCAAGGCAATGACAACCATGCCTTAAGACACATCAAATTGAGTAAAGTTTTGTATTTCACCTTTCTAAAGCAAAGTTCTGAAATGTACCAGAAATTGCCAATGCTTTCTGATTAAGACCTAATTATGATTACTGCAGACAGCGAAACGATTTCCTTCATATACTTATTGGTGATATTATTGGTGTATTTGCTTGTAGTTTATGGACTAACTTAACTTGCACTTGCTTCTACTGTTTTAACGCAGGAAATGTCTGATAAAAGTGTGATTGAACTGCAGCAGTTTGCCAAAAAGAACAAACCGAATCTGCATATTTTAAACAAGTTGCGAGATGAAATGAAGAAATTAGCACGGGATAGGGTAAATATTTTTGTGTGGCATGGGGTGCATTGCTAGTGAGGTCGTGGCTGAGCAGGAGCTCATTCAGGTGGTATGAAAGACTTTGGTTACATTAGCTATGTCTCTGGATTTGTTTTATATCATTTATGCTTATACATCTGATCTTGTCTTGCCAATTTCCTATGCTTCCTCTCCTGCCATTTTATTCCTTCAATGATTCTAAGCTGGTACCTTACCCAGTTGGCTACCCATTGAATGAGCTTTGATAGTGAATGTCAAAAAACAGCAATACAAGGCCTGTTATCGTCCTGTGTAATGGGATCAAAAATAACTTAATCATTAGGGTTTTTTATAAGTAACAACAATGTATAGACGTGTCATTTGTTTTCTTCTCTGCCCCACGAAGGAGGAAACGCGCAAGAAACCGAAGATGACAATAATGGAATCAGCACAGCCAGGCAGCGAACCCCTTTGTACTGTTGATGTGTAAAGCACTGCAAAATGGAGAGCAATAACGCACTGGAGAAACTCATCCTCAACCATTTCTTTGTTACCTTCTTATAGAGAACATATATTACAGAATGCACAACAATGTTTAAAGGTTCCCCTAACCCAGCTTGACAGTGTACTGCTTCAGTTGTACATTAATGTTTTACATAACAGCAGGGCAACATTTATAAACATGAATTATTGAACTACCCATACCTCTCTTTCAGGAAAGGACTTGAGGCTAAAAATAGAATGAGATTGTATTGAATGGTGGTGTTGACTCAGACAAGGACCTTTTTCGACCTGTGAACATTTTCAGTTCAATTTTAAGGGAGATATAAAAGCCCAATGAGTTTCCTGTATCTTCCAGCTACAGAATGATTATTAAATTGTCATTCTGCACTGATCTGTTGGTTAGCTAGGCCCTATGGGGGTAATCTTTTGGAAAGAGTTACACTTCACATTGTTTACCTGCAAGCTGGTGCCAGAGGAAAAGGCTTTCACTAGACAAACTTTAAGTTATTTCTTTTAGTATAATGTATTCTTTTCGTAAACACATTTTAAACAACTTATCAAGGAATTTTTTTCAGTAAGTAACGTTTTAATGAAGTGACACTTAAGCATCATTGAAGAAACACAGTATTTTGTATTTTATGTGGAGATTGTATGATTTGATGGTTTCAGGAACCATGGACTTATATTGGACATTTTAGAGCTTGGATTTTGACTGAATAGCCTTTATATTTAAAATTAATCACTAGTAAAAGGCTTAAAAATTGGCAAAAAAAATTGTGGTCTCTAATCCATGAACATAAAATGTTTTTTTAATGCTTCTTTGTAGTAATTGTGTTGTGACTTTATTTTGTTGCACGAGTCTGTTAACCTGCGTACATTTTATATGTAAATGGGTCGGAGAACTGGATCCTGTATAAGTAAATATAATGCATGATTGAGACTACACAATCCTGTTGAACTTACGGTGTTTGGGTTTGACTCTCCACTTCTGTCATTTGGCATAAATACAGAATGTCGGTTTCTGTGACAGTGGTGTCACAGTGCCAAACTGATGTTCAGCTTTGGAATCATTGCATCAGAGCTGAAGTTGCAGCTATCTGTGTGTTTTCTTCTGATTCTGCTTTCCAATTATACGTTTAAGACCTGAACTTTCAAGTTTGGACGGTTCCAACTCTCAATCAGTATTTTGTTTTGGTAGGAGCTTTAATATTAAAGCTGTTGTAGACATTTGTAACTTGTTGAATTATAGTCTGCCCCACTGTTTTAGTTAGTAGAAATCATTAATGGTACAAACGAACAGGTTTGATTTTTGTCTTACCATTAGAAGTAGAATTGATAAAAGAATATAATGTTTCTCCACTTATAGTTTAACTTATTATCAGGCATGCAGATTCGGAAGTTTTGATATAAAAGCTTGAATTAGTTCTCATTGTCTTATACTTTGTGTTGGGAAATGATTTTTCTTTCATTAACTTAATTTTACCTCACTTAAACCCAGGATAACAACCTGAAGGAAACAAAGTACCATGAATAGCTCCAGTGCACTCTTGGTAATGTGAACCAAAGCTTAATAATAGTGTCTTATGCAAACTGACAAACTAATTTTTTAATGCTTGCTGCAGGCTTCAACAGTGGCATAGAGAGGGAGAAACAATATTTTAAAAATTGCAATAACTGCTGGAACAAAAACTTATATTTAAACTGCTGTGCACTGTCATTTTGTGAATTTTGTTTTAAATGTTTACTATTTTTCTCTGTTGAAAGCAACTTTTCTTGCCTTTGCACATGAGCACAAGTGCTGCTGCGAGAGAGTCAGATTGTGGTTTTGCGAATTTGCATTTGTGATCAACTAAAGTGTGATTTGAAATGAAAAATAGTTGTCTTAGTTTCATCCTAATTGATTTGTATCTTTTTAACATTGGTATTTGTGTGTATTGATTGATTGTACCTTGTCAGTACATTGTATTCAATGTGGATCTCATTTTTAAAAAATAAACCCATCAATTAATTTTGCTGCCTAGAAGGTAATCATGAGGTAAAGGATTGTAATTTGACTGCCTTTTCTCAATCCATAGGAACAAAAATTATTTGTGATTATGGGTTGTATCTTGATAGGGCATAGTGCATTGTTTCATCTTTTTAAGCATGAATCTGTCTTATTGGTGCATCATTGTGTAAATGGTATTATAGGAAGAAAAACCAATCAGCCTGAAAAGGTGTTAAAACTCTCATTAAGTGACTACATGATAAATCAGTTCCAGGATTCACTAAAATGTTTACTCTTAAATGCATGTCAAGTATGTAATAGATTTCATGTTCAAAATGGGGAGAAAAAGCGTTTTCAAATAAAGATGTTCTGATTACATGCAATAGCCCTCTAACACTCCAAGAATGTTATTCACATATTACACAATTTATCAAGTTTGGAAACAAAGTCAGAGGCAACTGTGTTTTCTTTTAAACTTGCATTTGTTTTGTTCAAATATCCAAGGACTTGACCTCACTTTAACTGTAGCTGTCAACCAATTGCAATTACTACTGTTCTTGATGTCTGAAAAATTCCAGGAAAACTAATGGTATTTTGTATGAATCAAAGTGCTTTAAGTGTAACTTCTTACAAATTTGCATAAAGCAAATTAATTCCAGTGATTATTGAAGCATACATAGAAATCTAACTTCTCATTAGAAAGATTCTCAGAAGTTTGATTTTTGTTTGGTTACCTGAAGCCTACTACCTTGTGTATTTTGAGTTGAGAGAGCACTGCAGCTTCCCTGGCTAACAAACTGATTCACTCGTCTCATCTCAGACCAGTTTTCTTCATTCACTGATTTATCGTCTTAGTCTGTGGTCTACTTGAAATCAAAGTTCTGTCAATGTTACTATTCAGTCAAGAAATCTCCAGTGACTGGTGAATGAAGTTTCTCAAATTGAAATACAAATTTTGTTAAAGAAATGAAGTTCTCAAATAGTGGAATTTTAAAGGGTAAAGTAATTCAGAAGGGATAATTGCTTCTAATTTGTCAAGAAGCAAGAATTGTGCACTTGCATTACATGGAAGATGATGTAGAGATTTTTTTCCCCAAACTAAAAACGTAATATCCAGTTCATGTTGTGCCCTGTGTTATTAAAATTGTTTGTGTCTGATTAGGGAACTTGCAGTGCAAAGGTGCTACTGCACTGACAAATTGTGCATTGTGTGCAGTTGCCACAATGACAGTGCTGTTTTAAGTGACTTTCAGGCTTCATGTATATGTCCTTCGGCCTATGCTTGCTGCAACCTGCACAGCCATCTGGATGTTTGTGTGGTCCTTTTTTGTGTGCCACGTTTTTTTTTGTGTTTTTTTTTTTTGTTTTGTTTTTGTTTTTGCTCTGTAGTTTGAAGCAATAAAGTTTGATAATTCATTATAAAACCTGTTCTGTGCCTAGTCCTTTTTCATTTCATATGACAAGGAATTGCATGGTTTGAAAGTAATGTATTTAACAGTATAGGATTGGATTAAATTTTCCAGACTCCACAACTATCTGTTACATTTTATAAATAAAGACCAAAATCAGCTTTAATTACATCAAATGAGGGAATAAAAGTTCAATTTAAATAAAAATAAATAGGGAGAGGGGGAGGCGGATAGAGGACGAACAACAAATCATATTCGGCCTGGGAACCCTGCAGCCCAATGGTATCAATGTGGATTTCACAAGCTTCAAAATCTCCCCTTCCCCCTACCGCATCCCAAAACCAGCCCAGTTCATCTCCACCTCCCTAACCTGTTTTTCCTCTCACCTCAAGCCACACCCCCATCTCCTATCTACTAACATCATCCCGCCCCCTTGACCTGTCCGTCCTCCCTACCCCCCCACCTACACTCACCTTTACTGGCTCCATCCCTGCCTCTTCCACCTATCTTCTCCTCTATCCATCTTCTATCTGCCTCCGCCTCTCCCTATTTATTTCAGAACCCTCTTCCCCTCCCCCATTTCTGATGAAGGGTCTAGGCCCGAAACGTCAAGTTTTACCAAGAACTGCAGATGCTGGCACAAAAAAAAACAAATTGTTGGAGAAACTCACCAGGTCAATCTATGGAGAGAAAGCAGAGTCAACATTTTGGGTTCTGACTTCTCACTCTACAGATACTGCTGGACCTGCCGAGTTTCTCCAGCAATTCCTGTTTTGTTGGAGAAAGATGTTAAACTAAACCGGGGCGTGGAATGCATCGCCAAAGAGGGTAGTGGAGTTGGCCTCATTAGGGGCATTTAAGCGGCTATTAGATACGCATATGGATGATAGTATAAGGTAGCGGTGGAGGTTAGATAGACCTTAGGTTTTGGGTAAAAGTTCGGCACAACATCATGGGCCGAAGGGCCTGTACTGTGCTGTGCTGTACTGTTCTATGTTCTATCTGATTTTTCCCAATTCCATGGCAACATTCAAGCAGCAGAGGGTTATGGAACCATGGCATCAGCTGTAATTTGAGCAGGAAGGAATAAATTTGAGGCAACTCCCAAATTTAGAAGCAATTCCAAAGCCTTCAGTGCATAAATTCAGCTGACACTCCAATGGAAGACAGAGTGTGACTGTCCAGTTTTTTGGATGAGATATTGAACTGTGTGTTGTCTCATGGATGTGAAAATCCCATTGTACTGTTGGACAAGCAAGGAAGTTCTGGTGATCTAGCTAACAGTTGTTCCTCAATCCTTTAGTCCTCTGCCCATACTTGTACATAACAACAAAGGAAACTTGTAATACTGAACAAATTAACAAAACCTTTAAAAAAGTATTCACCACATTTTAATGAGTTTAACAAATTCACACACAATGGCAACATATACAAGAACTATTCAAATCAAAGTCTTAATTTTGCTCATAACTGTCATTGCAGTGCTGACTTGGTTAAAACGTTTAAATGACAAACATTATGCATAAAAGAAAAATTATGTTCCACCATCATACACAAGTAACAGCTGCCAAAGGTAGCTAACTCAAGGTAGCATTTCTGGTTAATCTCAATATTTGTTTTCAATAATATCTGGTCATTTGTAATAAATTTAGTCTCAGGTGTGCTCTTGAAGCCTCATCTTCATTGGAGAAACTGAGCTTATTCCACTCTCTCAAACAATATTAACAGTTCATAGTACATTGTATGTGGGAAAAGATCGACAGCCATAGCTTTAACTGGACGAAATGGAGATCCCTTCACTCGATGAGATGGGGCACGACAGAGGCTGTAGCAAAACGTGGGTTGTGGGTGGGTGCAGGGGGGAGAAGGAAAATGACAATTTTATGTTCATAATTTGCTTCATTAACAATTCACATCACAATGCTGTCCACCAATTAATGATTCATGTGTGTGCAGGTGAAGACTCCAACCCATCCCAGAGAAGGTAAAGAATGTTCATGTTGAAAATTATGGTTACTTTTAAATTAAACACATGAATCAGATTTTAGCTGTACCTCATCAAACATCAGTAAATGGAAAAAAGATAATAAATAGAATTAGGAAATAATTTCCTATGAAAATTCTTTACTTGGTTTCTCAAAAATGTGGCTATCATTATTCAAAGCACAAGTGCCAATTAACCAGTTTAAATAAATGTCTCGTTCATACATTGCTGCCACAATAAATCTGTGGCATAACAAGCAGTAGATGAAAGTTATGTACTGTTTAGAACATCTGGTGTTCTGCTGAAAAGAATTTTCACCATCTACATTCTAGTAGTAATTTTACCGGAGGCTAGTATTTCAAATCCAAATAGTATTCATTCAACCCAATGTTCTCATTCTATTACTTTGCAGCGTTTATTTCCCATCACTGTAAACTTCACTTGCTGTATATTAGCAAACCCCAAGGTTAAGGCACAGAGTTATTTGGAGTGGTACACGGGTCTCCAGTAGTAACCAAGTGGTATGAAGGAAGAAAAAAAAAAATCAGAGCTTGTTAGAAAGGCACAATTAAAACCAAGGGAGATTTAAATTCACATGTAGACTGGAAAAGTCAGATGGACAAAGGTAACCGAGATGCAGAGTTCCTGGAATGCTTCTGGCATAAATTCTTAGAAGAGCATGTTCTGCAGCCAAGCAGAGATACTAGACCTGGTATTGTACAATGAGATAGAATTAGTTAATGATCTCACAGTGAAGGCACCCCTAGATGGCAGGAACTATAACAGAACTTAATTTTGCACGCAGTTTCAAGGAGAGAGAGGATCCAAATATTTTTTGAAATCAAAATAAAGGCAATTATGAAGGCATAATTGCAGAGCTGCCTAAAGTGAATTGGCAAATTTTGGCAAAGAATAAGCCAATAGCGATGCAGTAGCAGACTACATTTGAGGAGATATTTGAATTAATAATGGAAAATAATGAAATGATAATAAAATTGTACAGGTATTTTACATCATTCTTCACTACAGAGAATACAAGTGACATTCCAGAGTAGCAACAAATCAGGAAATAGAAAGGAGTGAGGAACAAAGGAAAATCAAAATCCCAAATGCCAGAGGAGTGGTAGTAAGTAAATTACTGGACCTGTGGGCTGACAAAGCCCAGGTCCTCATGGACTTTTGGGTATGAAAATAGTGGCTAGTGAGATGGTTGATCATCGGTTTTAGTTTTCCAAACCTCCTTTGATTTGGGGACAGTCTCACTAAATTGGAAGATAGTGAATCTAACTCCTTTACTCAAAAAGGGGAGACAGAAAGCAAAAAGCTTCACATCTAACATACACGACGGACAATAACTGCTGGCTAGCCAGCGATGCTCATGTCCCACAAGTGAATAAAAAGATACATTTTAATAACTGAATTACTATTAAAGTTAAGCAGTACATTTTGACCACTTCAACATAATCAGGTAGTATCAACATGGCTTTGTGAAAAGGAAAATTATATCAGACCAATCTACTGGAGTTCTTTGAGGGGGTAACATATGCTGTGTATAAAGGGAACATACTGAGATTTCCAGAAGCCATACAATAAAGTGCCACACCAAAAGTTTTGCAGCAAGTAAAATCTTATGACATTGGACAAATTGACATGGACAGTAGATTGGCTGGCTAACAAGACGTACAGAGTATGTATAAGGGGATCTCTCAGTTTGGCAAGATGTAACAAATGATGCATCACAGTCTGGTGACCTCGACTGTTTACAAATTTTTGTAAATAACTTAGATGAAGGGATCAAATCTGTTGATGACACAAAGATAGAAAAGGACATAAGCAGACTACAAAAAAAGATACAGATAGGCTAAATGAGTGGGAGATGTTGCAGCAAATGAAGTACAACATGCAAAAATGTGAAATTGTCTATTTTGGCAGAAAATTAGGAAAGCAAATGATCTATATGGAGACATATTCAACAAGTAATTAGGGATTGTTCTATAGAGTATCATCATTTGTCACAAGGGAGGTTGAATACAAAAGTCAGGAGATCATGCCTCACTTGGGCAGGGCATTGGTGAAACAGCAGCTAGAGCAGTGTTCCCTCTAATTTTCTTTCTGGCAGCACAGGTCTCCTGGATCCAAGCATGGCAGCGACTTCCAGAACTGGAAGTCATTGTCACAATCGGGGTGCCAACATCAATTGCTGTGCCTAACACTGGAGCAGCAACATGTATGTAGTTGCACAACCTGGAGGGAAATTTGAACTGGAGTACAGCGCGCAGTGCAGTCACCTTATTTAAGGAAGGATGTAAATGTGTCGGAGGCTGTTTGGAGAAGCTTTACCAGACTAATACCTGGAGTGGGAAGGTTGTCTTATTAGGAAAGGTTGGACAACATAGTCTTGTTTCTACTGGAGTCCAGCAGAGCAAGAGGCAGCCTGATTATATCCTGAGGGGTCCTAATAGGGTAGACATTGAGAAGATGCTTCCTCTTATAGATGAACCTAAAAGTAGGGGTCACTGTTTAAAAATCAGTGAGAATCCTACTAAAAGAGAGATAAAGCAAATATTTTGCTCATTTGGGTTCCTGAGTTTTTGGAACTCTTCCTGAAAAATCCTAGGATTCTCTGGGAAGCTAGGGAGGAGATTGCAGAGCCTTTGGCTTTGATCTTAATGTCGTCATTGTCTACAGGAATAGTGCCAGAAGACTGGAGGATAGCAAATGTTGTCCCCTTGTTCAAGAAGGGGAGTAGAGACAACCCTGGTAATTATAGACCAGTGAATCTTACTTCGGTTGCAGGTAAAGTGTTGGAAAGGATTATAAGAGATAGGATTTGTAATCATCTAGAAAGGAATAATTTGATTAGGGATAGTCAACACGGTTTTGTGAAGGGTAGGTTGTGCCTCACAAACCTTGAGTTCTTTGAGAAGGTGACCAAACAGGTGGATGAGAGTGAAGCGGTTGATGTGGTGTATATGGATTTCAGTAAAGCGTTTGACAAGGTTCCCCATGGTAGGCTGTTGCAGAAAATACGAAGGCGTGGGACTGAGGGTGATTTAGTGGTCTGGATCAGAAATTGGCTAGCTGTAAGAAAACAGAGGGTGGTGATTGATGGGAAATGTTCATCCTGGAGTTCAGTTACTAGTGGTGTACCGCAAGGATCTGTTTTGGGACCACTGCTGTTTGTCAATTTTATAAATGACCTGGATGAGGGCGTAGAAGGATGGGTTAGCAAATTTGCGGATGACACTAAAGTCGGTGGAGTTGTGGATAGTGCGGAAGGATGTTGCAGGTTACAGAGGGACATAGATAAGCTGCAGAGCTGGGCTGAGAGGTGGCAAATGGAGTTTAATGCGGAAAAGTGTGAGCTGATTCACTTTGGAAGGAGTAACAGGAATACAGAGTACAGGGCTAACGGTAAGATTCTTGGTAGTGTGGACGAGCACAGAGATCTTGGTGTCCATGTGCATAGATCCCTGAAAGTTGCCACCCAGGTTGATAGGGCTGTTAGGAAGGCGTACGGTGTGTTAGGTTTTATTGATAGGGGGACTGAGTTTCGGAGCCGTGAGGTCATGTTGCAGCTGTACAAAACTCTGGTGCGGCCGCACTTGGAGTATTGCGTGCAGTTCTGGTTGCCGCATTATAGGAAGGACATGGAAGCATTGGAAAGGGTGCAGAGGAGATTTACCAGGATGTTGCCTGGTATGGAAGGAAGGTCTTATGAGGAACGGCTGAGGGACTTGAGGCTGTTTTCGTTAGAGAGAAGAAGGTTAAGAGGTGACTTAATAGAGGCATACAAGATGATCAGAGGATTAGATAGGGTGGTCAGTGACAGCCTTTTTCCTCAGATGGTGATGGCTCGCACGAGCTTTAAATTGAGGGGTGATAGATATAGGACAGATGTCAGAGGTAGGTCCTTTACACAGAGTAGTAAAGGCATGGAATGCCCTGCCTGCAACAGTAATAGACTCGCCAACTTTAAGGGCATCTAAATGGTCATTGGATAAACATATGGATGATAAGGGAATAGTGTAGGTTAGATGGGCTTCAGATTGGTTTCACAGGTCGGCGCAACATCGAGGGCCGAAGGGCCCGTACTGCGCTGTAATGTTCTATGTTCTAAAAAGTGGAGGAAGTAGAGGCCATGAATATTTTTAAGGCAGAGATAAATAGATTCTTGTCAAATAAAGGGAAAGAAAAGGTTATCAAAGATAAGTGGGAATACAGATATGAAGATCAACCATGATCTTATTGAATGATAGAGCAAGGTTGAGGGATTGAATGGCCTACTCTTGCTTCTAACTTTTAATGTTCGTATGTAGGTCATTTTCATCATGTTTTAAAAGATGTCTGAATCTAATGTTTGAGCTATGGGGTCAAAGCAGTATGTACAAGTTGCATGTCCCCAATGTGCTGGTGACACTTCAGAGCCAAATTGCAAAAAGGTCGCCTAATGCACCGGTTCTAAATCTATACAAAACTGCCATGCTGTTCAAACTGTTTGTAAACTTAAACTCCATCGAACGATGGAATTTCACACCAAGTGGTGAGACAGTGATCAAGTTACACTCTTTTCATGATAAGAAGTTAAATGCATTGCAGCATGATGAAACTTTGTCTCGCATCATTAGAAATGCATTGCACATGACCACAGGTAAAAGTGGGTGGTGCTTTTCTGACCACTTACAGGCTCTACTGTGCCTTCCAATGTACCAGAGTAAACAAAATATTGTACATTTCCTCAATTTATTTTTTATATTTAGACTGCCAAAATAAGAACATAACTTACTCCACAAAATTGTTCATAGCTGCTCGAGCATTACAAGCAACATAAATTAGACTTTTCAGATGTTCTGCTCTTCTTATTGCTAATACAACTCTAGAATCTGCAAATCAAAAATATGTTAAATGTCAAGAAAAAAGCCCAGTTAATTTGTTTTAATTCAACTGAACATATAAAAAGAAGATGGCTGTAATCTCGCACCGGCAACATTCAATAATATAGTGCTCAGAATCAAAATAGTTCTTACGCAGTCCTGCCCGAGGTGGGTCCACGACAGCAACTAGGTTTTGTGATGTTAAAGAGTTGACTACAGTAGGAAAGAGATCTTCAGCTTTCCCACACAAGAATTCCACGTTGGACAGACCTGAAGGAAAGGAAAAATTTGAACTGAAGTTAGATAGAAATGTGAACATAGTTATTTAGATAACTAAAACTTAGTTTTGTTCTGAAGAAGAGTCACCAGACTCAAAATATTAACTCTGCTCTCTCCCAGCAGATGCTGCCAGGCCTGCTCACCAACAATTTCTATTTTTTTGTTATTTAGGTAAATGTTTTCTGCCAGTCTTGAATAGGAAAATGGAACTTGTCTAAATTGCACAGTGTTGACACATTGATTAAAAAAGAAACAAAAATAAAGAACATGTTAAAAATTTAATTATTTCAACTTAGATGGCAGAGGATAGTATCAAATGGCTCCTCAACAAACATGGAAACTCCAGGGAGATTCTCGTCAAGCACAGGACGTTAGTATTCAGCATAATACAAGCCTTCAGCAACAACTGACACTGAATATTCCCTTGGAAACTTGCAGATTTAGCCTGTTTATCTGCGAGAAGCTACAAAGAAAAAAAGAAAAAACACACACACTAGGGGTAGATGGAGGGGAACAAACAAAATTCCCATATCCTCCACATGCAGATACAAGCAAGATCTGGTTTTGACAGCACCAGGGGCTGGGCCAGATGATGATCCATACTGCTCTATGAAGAAACCACAAAAGTGTAATGTTGTCTTGGGAAAACGGTTCTGAAACAGGAGAAAACTGAACTTATTATGGCCAAGACTAACATGCAAATTTATCAAGGATGTTAACAAGTACTAACCATTTAACTCCGCATTCACTTTAGCATCTTCAGTAGCTTCCTGGCACATTTCAATTCCAATAACTTTCTTCACTCTCTGAGCAACAAGATTAAGAAAAAGTTGTTAATCCCAAATTATCAAAATATCTCATCCCAATATCCCTTGTATTACTCCACCCTTTCAATAAAATGATAATTATCAGTTGATCTTCAGTGATATGATGACAGAACAGACTGTAGCCTAGAATTTAGCTGCTAATTTTTGATGCCTCTGCACAGATACTCCCATCATCAGTGACTTCAAGCTCCTACTCAATTCAGGTTCAATTTTGAGTATACTGTTCTCTATCCTCCCTGAATTTCTCCCCATGTAAACTCATCACATTCATAGCCAGCTCCTTCATCTTGCCATCTCAAACGCCCACTATAAATCAGAGAAAATAACATGGTAGAGTCTGAGAATTTGCAAACTTGTTTTAAACATATTGCAATATAGGCATTTGATTTAATATAAGCTTGGAGTTATGCTTTTTAAAATCTCAATTGTTATACACCTGAAATTTCACTTCATTTGAAATCGAGATTTATCTCAGTCTCCTACTCAAACTAATATTTCCCCAGCATCTCAAGTCTGTGGAATGACTGAGTCTTCTTGTAACCCTATGTTCCAGAGGATTTCAAAAACCAAGCATCATATGCTGCTTCTAACTTTTATGTCTTTGTGTAGGTTATTTTTCATCCCATTTTGCAAAAGGTCTGAATTGATTGTTTGAGCCATGGATTCATCGGGCACATGCAATTTGTACATATGGTTATGTGCATGGAACATACATAGAACACAGAACAGTACAGCACAAGAACAGGCCCTTCAGCCCACCATGTCTGCGGCAACCATGATGCTATTCTAAACTAATCCTATCTGCCTGCACATGGTCCGTATCATTCTATTCGATGCCTGTTCATGTGTCTGGTTAAATGCTTCTTGAACTTTGTTAATGTTTCTGCTTCTCTCACCTCCCCTGGCAGTTCATTCCAGGCACTTACTACCATCTATGATAAACCTCACATATCGTCTTTAAACATTTCACCTGTCACCTTAAACCTACACCCTCTAGTATTTGACATTTCCACCCTGGGAAAGATACTCCAATTATCCACCCTATCCATGCCGCTCATAATTTTATATACTTCTAAGATCACCCCTCAGCCTCAACATTCTGGTGAAAACAATTCAAGTTTATTCAACCTCTCCTTGAGTGTATTACTCAAATCCAGACAACATCCTGGTAAACCTCTTCTGCATCCTCTCCAAAGCCTCCACATATCTTTCCTATAATGTGACAAATAGAACTGTACACAGTATTTCGAATGACTAAAGTCTTATACAGTTGCAACATGACTTGCCAACTTTTATACTCAATGGCCCGACCAATGAAGGCAAGCATGCCATATACCTTCTTTAACACCTTATCCACTTGTGCTGCCACTTTCAGGGAGCTATGGACTTGGACCCCAAGATCCCTCTGCATATCAGTGCTTCTAAGGGTCCGGCCATTTAAAATATACTTTGCTCTTGCATTTGTCCTCCCAAAACACATCACTTCACACTTGTTGAGATTAAACTCCATCTGCCATTTCTCTGCCAACTTTCCAGCTGATTTATATCCTGCTGCATCCTTTGATAGCCTTCCTCACTATCCACAACTTCACCAATTTTCCAGTCATTTGTAAACTTACTACTATATAGAGATCCTAGAACTAATCCTTCCGAAACATCACTGGTCATAGTCCTCCAGTCAGAAAAATACCCCTCCACAACTACTTGTTCTTCTATGGCCAAGGCAATTTTGTATCCAACTTGCAAACTACCATGGATTCCATGCAACTTGATCTTCTGGACCAAGCTATCATAAGGGTCCTTGTCAAATGCTTTAGTAAAGCCCATGGGGACATCAACCACTGCCTTACCATCTTCAACCATGTTCATCACTTCTTCAAAAACCTCAACCAAATTTGAGAGATAAGACCTCCCTTGCGTAAAGTCATGCTGACTATCTCTAATAAGTCCATTCTTCTCCAAATGCAAGTAAATCCTGTCTCTAAGCATCATATCCCACAATTTGCCTACCAGCAATGTAAGGTTCACCTGCCTACAATTTCCTGGATTGTCCCTGTTGCCTATTTTGACCAAAGGAACAACAGTGGTTATTCTCTAGTCATCTGGGACCTCGTCTGTGGCTAAAGAGAACACTAGATTCTCTGTCAAGGCCCCAGAAAACTTCTCTCTTGCCCTCTTCACTATCCTGGGACAGATCCCATTAGGTCCTGGGGACTTGTCTACCTTAATCGTTTTCAAGACACCTCCTCCTCCTTAACATCAACATGCCCCAGAATATCAACAAATCCCTCTGTACGCTTACCACCATCCATGTCTTTTTCATTGGTGAATATTGATATAAAGTACTTTTTAAGGACCTCGCCCACTTCCTCTGGCTCCACACATAAATTTCCTCCTCTGTCCCCAAGTGGACCTACCCCTGTCCCAGCTAATAAACGTATAAAATGTATTGGGATTCTCCTTAATCCTACTTGCCAAGGACATTTCATGGCCCCTTCTAACTCATCTAATTTCTTTAAGTTCTTCACTCCTTCCTCGTACTCCTCTAGGGTTTTATTTGATTTCTGTTTCTTAAATCTTTCATATGCTTCTGTTTTCATGTTAACTAAACTTACAACATCTCTCATTATACAAGGTTCCAGAATCTGCATGTCACACTTCCAAGGCCAAGTTGTAATAAAACAGCCTTAATGTACTGGTTTCAAATCTATACAGGACAGCCATCAGTACAAACTGGCTGCAAACTTAAACTCTACACACCAACCTGTATCCTCTAAATGGCTCTTTCAGGCTGAATAAGTCTTATGCTAATAGACCATCCACAAGGTTTCTCAATACAAAACTTTTCACTTACCTTTGCAAGGGAAAGTCCAATAGTTCCAGTGCCACAGCAAACATCCAACACTACACTATCATGGTTCAGATTGGCCCAGTCTCCAACTGCTGAATAAAGGACCTCGGCAGCCTGGGTGTTCACCTAGATACAGCAATGTTTACATCCATGTAATAATATCTGATTGACTAGGTTACAAAAAGTCCCAGCACAAACATCCCATTTTGCCCCGACCACTCACGTCATAACCAAACCAAGGCATCCACCCCCGCTGTCAAAGAGATCAACCAGTTTCCAGATCACAACAAAAGCCACAAAACACAAAGTAGTCCTTAATTCAATCACAATTATAAATCTTACTGAGTCACTAGGATGGCTGCTATGACAGAAGATGTCATACTGTTGCAGGGGGTCATTTCCTTCCTCAGCCAGGGTTTACAAAGTTGGATTGAGCAGATTATAACTATTTATGTGGCTGCGCTGTACCCAAACTGGGAATGATAGACCCACCCACCAAAAAACCTCAACGCAACATGCTCAATTTACATCATTTGTTCAAATACAACAACACTCTCAGATACTGAAAATCAATTTCACCTGGAAAAATGCATGAGGAGAAATCCTGAATTTAAGTCCAAGGAGCTCTTCATATATGTACTTCTCTCCAGTCACATGGTCCAAAGGCAAGTCTTCCAAATTGGGAGATTTTCTGGAACCGTTCAAAACAAAACCCTTAGACTCAAAATTGATATTTTTCTTCTATAACTTTGGCTGCAAGTTTAAAAAAGTTATTTCAAGTTCAGATTTTGACAAAAAGCTATTTGCGAAATAAGAATTTGCACTTTCACACATCCCAGGTTGTCCAAAACGTTTTATAAACATTAAATGTAATCATGTGAGCAATTTGTAGCCAGGTCCTTCAAACAGCAAATTACTGAATGTCTGATAAGGACACCATTCCCTCAAATGTCTCATCTGAAATACATCACCTCAGAAAATGCAATACTCCCTCAGTATCCACCCAAGTGCCAGACTTAACTATGTACCTAAGTCTGTCATGTGACTGTGCTCCAGTAACGTTTAATTTGGCAACTTTGACAAGTTACAAACAAAGACAGAATACTATAGTCAGAATGTAGTCAGGTTGATGATAGATGGCAGTATCGTAATGGCCTGACTACCATTCTGCGGGAATGTGTTCAAATCCCATCATGGAAGTTGATGGCATTTAAATTAAATGAATAACTAGAACCTTGAATTGAAACCTAGACTCTGTCATGGCAGCTGTGAAACCATCAATGAAAAACCCATCTAGTTCATTAATGTCCTTTATGGAAGGAAAAAATGCCATCCTTCCCCTGTCTGGCATATAAGTGTCTCCAGATCCACAATAACGTGAGCAAGCCACTCAGTTCAAGGGCATCTAGGCAGGAATGTGCAACATATACTCCCTTGTGACACCAATATCCCATTAAAGAATTCCAAAAATGTACAATTCAAATTGCCACATCTTGATTTATACCCTTGGATTATGAAAAATATGGATAGATTGAGGTAATGGGCAGTTGAAAGGAGATTAAAAAAGTAGAATTGTATCAAATTTTAGAATTGCAACTAAAGATTTTATGCAATAAAATATTAATTTCTGGAGATTTAAATAGGTTATATTTAAAGATGTCAAAGATACATTCGGTTGGATGAATTTTTTTTAAAGTAGATAAGATTTGGTGAAGGTCACACTAATAATCCTTACACAGAAAATCTCCCAACTTGGAAGACTTGCCTTAGACCATGTGACTGGGGAGAAGTACATATACGTCGAGCTCCTTGGGCACAGGTGCTTTAGACGGGACAGAGGTGGATGAAAGAGGAGAGGGTGGAGTATCATAGCAGTAGTCAGAGATGAAATAACTGAGGGATCATCCAGTGAGGCTTTATGAGGGGTGCAGCTTAGAAATAAGAAGGGTATGGTAACATTATTGGGGTTGTACTATAGGCCCCCAAATAGTCAACGGGAATTAGAGGAACAAATATGCAGGGAGATTGCGGAGACTTGCAGGAGAAACAGGGTTGTCATATTGGGGGATTTTAATTTTCCTAACATAGACTGGGACTGCCACAGTGAAAAGGGCTTAGATGGGGTGGAATTTGTTACATGTGTTCAGGAAAGTTTCCTCAAGCAGTTTATAGAGGATCCTACTCAGAAGGGGCAAAACCCGACCTACTCTTGGAAAATAGGGCAGGACAGGTGACTGAAGTGACAGTGGGGGAGCACTTTAGGACCAGTGACCATAGTTCTATTAATTTTAAAACAGTTACGGAGAAGGACAAAACTGGTCCACAGGTTCAAGTTTTAAACTGGGGCAAGGCAAATTTTGATGGTTTTAGACAAGAGCTTGCAGAGGTTGACTGGAGTAGTTTCTTTGCAGGCAAAGAAACCTCTGGCTAGTGGGAGGTCATTAAAAGTGTGATAGCTAGAGTTCAAGGTCTGTATGTTCCTGTGAGTGTGAAGGTCAAGGCTGGCAGGAGTAGGGAACCCTGGATGACCAGAAATATTGAGGCTTTGACCAGAAAAAAGGAGGCGTGGCTCAGGAGCAGGCAGCTGGGATCAACGGAATCCTTGGGATACAGGAGTTTACTGAAGAAGAAAATCAGGAGGGTAAAACGGGGGCATGAGACAGCTTTGGCTGAGTAGATTAGGTGGAATCCAAAGAGATTCTTTAAGTATATTAAAGGAAAAAGAATAACTAGAGAGAGAATAAGACCCTCAAGGACCAAAGTGTATGTGTGGAACCACAGGAGATGGGCGAGGTCTTCAATGAGTATTTCTTTTGTGGTTTACCGTGGAGAAAGACGTAAAGACTTGGAAAGTTAGTGGCGATATCTTGGGGACAGTCTATATCACAGCAGAGGTGGTGTTGGAAGTATTATAATGTATGAAGGTGAATTAATCAGATATATCCAAAAGCCCTGCAAGAGGCTACAGAAGAAATTGCAGGGGCCCTAGCGGATATATTTGCATCGTCGTTAGCCAAGGGTGACGTCCCAAAAGTCTGGAGGGTAGCAAATGTTGTGCCCTTATTTAAGAAGGGCTGCAAAGAAAACCCTGAGAATTATAGACCAGTAAGCTTAACATCCGAGGTAGATAAGTTACTTGAGAAGATTCTGAGAGATAAGATATACATGCATTTAGAAAGAAAGGGTTTGATTAGGAGTAGTCAGCATGGCTTCGTGCGTGAGAGATCATGCCTCACAAATTTGTTAAGAGTTCTTTGAAGAAGTGATCAAGAAGGTTGATGGCGGCAGGACAGTAGACATGGTCTATATGGATTTCAGTCAGCCCTTTGATAAGGTTCCACATGGTAGGCTGCTCTGGAAGGTTAGATCGCCTGGATTCCAGGGAGAGCTAGCAAATTTGGATACACAACTGACTTGATGGTAGGAAGCAGAGAGTAAGAGTGGAAGGATGCTTGCTGGACTGGAGGCCTGTGACTAGCGATGTGTCTCAGAGGTCTGTGCTGGGCCCATTGCTATTTGTTACCTATATCAATGATTTGGATGAGAATATGCAAGGCATGATTAGCAAGTTTGCGGATGACACTAAAATAGGCAGTATCATGGACAGTGAGGAAGGTTATCAGAAATTGCAGCAGGATCTTGATCAGCTGGGGCAGTGGGCTGAGAAATGGCAAATGGGGTTTAATATAGATAAATGCAAACTGTTGCATTTTGGAAAAGCAAATCAAGGTAGGAGCTTCATGGTGAATGGTACGGCCTTAACGAGTGTAGTGGAACAGAGGGACCTTGGAGTTCAGTGCATGGTTCTCTGAAAGTGGAGTCACGGGTAGACAGGGCAGTGAAGGAGGCTTTTGGCACACTGGCCTTCATCGGTCAGGGCACTGAGTACAGAAGTTGGGAAGTTACATTGCAGTTGTATGGGGTGTCGATGAGGCCACACTTGGAGTATTGTGTTCAGTTTTGGTCACCTTGCTATAGGATGTTATTAAACTAAAGAGAGCTCAGAAGAAATTTACAAGGATGTTGCCAGGACTCAAGGGACTGAGTTATAGGGACAGGTTGGGACAAGCTAGGACTTTTTCTTCTTTAGAGCGTAGGAGACTGAGGGGTGTTTCTTATAGAAGTGTATAAGATCATGAGGGGAATGGATAGAGTGAATGCACTCAGTCTTTTTCCCAGGTTTGGGGAATCAAGGACCAGAGGGCATCAGTTTAAGCTAAGAGGGGAAAGAATACATGGGGAACCCGAGGGGCAGCTTTTTATACACAGAGGGTGGTACGCATATGGAATAAGCTGCCAGCAGAAGTGGTTGAGGCAGGCATATTGACAACATTTAAAAGGCATTTGGACAAATACATGGATAGGAAAGGTTTAGAAGGATATGGGCCAAGTGCAGGGAAACAGGCTTAGCGTGGATGGACAGTTCTGTTGGCATGGACCAGGTTAGGCTGAAGGGCCCGTCTCCGTGCAGTAGGACTTTATGACTTAAATTCAGGATTTCTCCTCAAGTGTTTTTCAAGGTGAAATTGATTTTCAGTATCTGACAGAAAGAGATACAACTGTAATTAAAATATTTCTCTACTGAACAAAGTTGAATAAATTGGTTATTGAAAGAAGCCCAAGAGCAGGGGAGGTGAGACCAAAATGTATTGCTCTTCTAAAAAGCCAGCATAGACTAAAAAAGGCTGAATGATCTTCCTCTGTGCTAAATTATTGTATAATTTGATGATACTGGGCTGACTCACTTTTTCATTGGTTGACAGCCTCGTCACTCCCTTCCTAACTAGTAATTTTTCTAAATTTTCCCCTTCTCTGCTTTTACCACTTTTCTTGCTTTTGGCCTATTAACATTTATCTTTAAACTCCTCTCCTGCTTTTGTTTGCACCTGTACTTTTGCAATTTGATTGTATAAAAGAATGAATCAGCAGTCTGGGTGGATCGAGAATCAGATAACTAGAAATTCTGACATCTATTGAATTTGGTAGTAAGCACAACTTCACAAATCTGGACAATTCCTTACCTTTGACCTTCTTCAGCAAAGTAAAGTGAAGTTACTCCACAATCCTTCCCATCACCTTCTGTGAAATATCTGGCTAATTCACCTTGCAGTTCTTCTAGTTTTGTTTTAGTTAGCTTCTGTAAATAGATTGAAAAGCCACATTCATCAAACATTAGAGGAACAAAAAAGTTGTGCAATTATAACAGCCAATATAATTCAAGCTCCAGTATTAAGTGCAATGCATATAATTGTACAGAAAACACATAACCAGTGACAAATTTCTAAATTTCATTAAGGCACTGTGCAAATGTTGAAGAAATGCAAGCAACACTTTTCACTCTCTCACTCAGTCAGCTCAGAGCTGTAGAGCCGAGATTAGGTCATGTTTAAGAATACAGAAATCCTGGGGCAAGATGGAAGAATCGAAAAGAAATTCACTTTCAAGAACAGTGTTTGAAAATGTGTTTCACTGTGCATTAAAATAAGAATTCAGATGATGTTGCAACCTTAAAATGTGCACGCATAGTGACTGTTGTCAAAAGAGATGCATTAATGTTTTACAGCAGATTCCTAAATATTATATAAAATCCACTGGGGGTTAAAAAGTTAAATGGTACAATACAGAAGAAAAATGATTTGTTGAACCTATCTTGACAATTGATGCCAATATATTTGTTTCCTGAAAACACAAGTTTCATGGAACTCAAGTCATGAACAGTCACTGAAAGGGCAGCCTCCAACCATTCTCTATTCCTTGTTACTGCATTTTATGCTTTAGAACTGCTAATCAACAACAGCCCCATAGCAGAAGGTTTTGTGGAACTGCTTTGAAATGAGTGTGATGTTATAAATAGACCAGAGGGCCAGGGCAACATTCACAAGTCTAAGTATCACTGAAGCAAAACTTCAGGCTGAAGGCATTTTCCTACCACTAAAAAGCAGGAATAAGACATAGAAATATAACTCATAAAAAAGACAGATAACCAACACCATCAAGTATTCAAACAGTCTAGCCATCTTTCCAAGGTTATTCAGAAAAATTCTAAATTTGGTGCAATCTATATCCAATTTATCTTAATTAATATTGATGCATAAAATTATGAGACAAATGGACTTTAAAAACTTAATTACCAACAGCAGTACCTGAGGATTGAAGTAAATTATAGCCATGATATGCTTGGCTCTAGTGATGCGTACAGTCAACTGCTTCCAGTGACCTTCATACGTTTCTGGGCTATACACAGAATAAGGAGATAACCTGCAAACAAAAAAAAACATACATTAGAAATATGCCAAACGTTTAAATGAAGTGGGGTTTCGGAAGATGAGGGTATCTTTCCATAGCTTCATCAGCGGCCTGAATGTGAATTATTTCAGCACAATCTGATTTGCTGCTACTGCCCTGACACCATGCAACCACAGTGGCAAGCTGGCTAAAACTGATCTGAATGATGACTCTACTTGAGTGGATTACTGCTATCTATGTTTTGCTTGTATGTCATATATTTGCCAGAAAGTCACCTGGAGTCACCTAGTGTTTTGTTGACAGTCCTGGCTAAGACAACCATGCCTCAACAACAGTTACTAAAAGCTTTTCGGAAGCAATCTCTCTGGGTCCATGTGTTTTTAGCTTTTAGTCCCAATTATAATATAGAATTCCAAAGAGCATTATAACAAAAATACATTTGGTATTTCAGAGAAGTAGGCACAGGCAAACAGCACAGGTCTGATTCCCACACTGGACTTCCATTTGCATGTATATATCATCAATCAATAGAAATGAACCAAAGCACCCAGCCTGTACAAAACAAAAATCCTCCCTCAAATCAACACTAAGGATATTGAAGGGGAGGTAAGATCAGAGACCACTATTTTTCACATGAAGAGGCAGCGTCTTTTCTATGGCAGGTAAATGAAAGCAATCGCAGAAAAGGAGGAAGAAGTAGTATTGTAATAGTCCAACTATACAGAGAAAAATAACATGGTAATCCACTGAAATAGTGAATGGCTTTAATAACCTTATGTAGTTCTGAAATGCCTTCACAACCTCCTTTGCTTTGGTTGGAATATGAACAGTATCAAATGGCTCTACAACTGCACACGATCCTCCCTTGTATTTACCCAAACGACATCCTATAGTTTTATCTTCTCCATTTGCTCCAACGCCAATTAGAAATTCGCACTTGTTACGGTATTCAGTCTGAAACAGAAAATCGCAACGCTGGAAATCAACTGGCAGAATTGAAGCCACAATCAGTACAAACACCAAACCTGTAGCACCGTAGTGCCACATTCCATGACAGTTGATGGATTCAGGTAATATGCCAGTTAGGATTTTGCAAAGTTAGGTGAAAATTCAAAGATGGTGACAAGAGTAAGTTCTCATGTATATGGCCAATACGTCTATTCACTAACTGCAAAGTTTGCTAGACCAGAAATACGTCATTAGCTAAAAGGTTGTGCTGTCCTTTTCCATTTGGAATACAGAGCTTTCAATATTTATTTTTCTCCACAAACCCTGAAACTATTTATTTCCATTACAAAGATGCCATTTGACTCAACTACAGATCAGGGGTTTTGCAGCTTCTTAAGTTACTTATGTCTCACTAAGTTTACAGATGGGGTCTGTTTACATCCAGAAGAGTTGATAAGTGCTTGGAGCCACAAAATCTGAGGATCAGCTTTGGGCAAATATATTCACACATCTGAACTTGAGATCTCCTCTTCCCCCACCTTAATCACAACTGATCACTCAAAACTTAGGCACACAAAGGTTAATTTGCATCATTATGTGATGCTCTGGATGTTAATATACCTGCAGTGGTGATGGCTTCACTCCATCCAATGGACAACAGATTCCACCAAACATCTTTTTCTGTCGAAACACCCACGGCACAAAGGCTCGATTATGGGTACCTATTTCTCTAATATTATAAAAACAAAATATATGGGGAAGAACAATTAGATTTCACTAAACCATATAGTAAAAAGCCAAAGACTGATTTGAATTTTGTTATGCAAAATCTTGGTTAAGATTGGTTATTTAATCATAATCAGCCCACTTCCAACTTGCACCAAGATGCCTCCATTTTGGGATAAAGCTGAATACAAATACATTTTATATTTAAACGTGATTTTCCTCCTTCAGCCCCATCCTCAAATTTGCTTAGGATCTTAAATTTCCAAGTCAGTAAGCATATTAGACTTCTCAGTGGTCAGACGACAACGTTACACAGCAATACACTCTCTCCAGACACTGCTTCATGGTGCTTTGACCCAATATTCACTGAAATGTCTGAAATGCTTAAAGAGTTCCATCAAAGGCTCAACTTCTCATAGCAGTGACACAGCATGGTTGGTACTTAACTGAGGAATGCCTTTTCAAAATCTCAATTCAGAATAGAGACCCATCCCTCATCCAATCACAACAAAACAAGCATTGTCCCCTAAATCAAATTAAAGCATTTACATTTCAAGTGCAGACACCCTCATGGCACATATTTTTTTACAAGCAGAGAAGAAATTACCATCACCTCGACAAAAGGTGAGAGCTGACCACATCAAAGTTATACCAGAGGGGGAATTAAGAGACTGCCACCAGGGTCACTGACCACAGCCAAGTATCCTTGAGTAACCATCTTCTAGTGAGGCAGGGCCTCTGTGGACCAGACAGCAGCCAAACAGTGCCCTCCTCTAGGAACTGGCCCAAATGCCGGTGTAGCGAGAAAACACCTATCTGGGACTTTAAGTCCAAATAATAACCACTAACATTCCCACTGCTGGTAAAATGCTATGGGGATAGGAAGTTATCAGGATTCCCTCCCAATGTCTTCCAACAACATTTTACCAGCCAACCAGCCAGTTTCCATAGAACTGAACTGTGAAATTACGTTTTAGTCATTGCATCCCAAGACGTGGATGTGTGTGTGTCTACGTGTACATCCTGAAAGGATACTCAGTGACAGCACTTCAAAATCACCAGTTGGATATTTTAGTGCAAGGCAAAGCCACTTTCACTCAGAGACAAATTCATGCAGCACAGAAAAAGGCACTTCGATCCAACCCGTCCATGCCGAACATAATCCCAAACTAAACTAGTCCCACCTGCCCGCTCTGGGCCCATATCTCTTCAGACCTTTCCTATTCATGTACTTATCCAAATGTCTTTTAAACGTTGTAACTGTACCCGCATCCACCACTTCCTCTGGAGATTCATTCCACAGGCGAACCACCCTCTGTGTAAAAAATTTGCCTCTCATGTCTTTTCTAAATCTCTCTCATCTTAAAAATGTCTCATCTTAAAAAAACCCCTAGTCTTGAAATCCCTCATTCTAGGGAAATGAAAACTACCATTTACTCTATCTATACCTCTCATTATTATATAAACTTCCATCAAGTTGTCTCAGCATTCTACGCTCCAGTGAAAAAAGACCCAGCCTATCATTATAAATCAAACATTCCATACCCGGCAACATCCTGGTAAATCTTTTTTGAACCCTCTCCAGCTTGTTAATGTCCTTCCTATAACTGGTCTACCAGAACTGGACACTGTATTCCAGAAGAGGCCTCACCAATGTCCTGTACAACTTCAACATGACTTCCCAACTCCTATACTCAAAGAACTGAGCAATGCAGGCAAGTGCACCAAACGCCTTTTTAACCACCCTGTCTATATGTGACGCTAACTTCAAAGAATTTTGTACCTGCATCCCTAGGTCCCTCTGTTCTACAACACTACCTGAGGCCCTACCATTAATTGTATAAGCCCTACCCTGTTTGTAATACAAAAATGCAATACTTCGCATTTATCCAGATTGAACTCCATCCGCCATTTTTCAGCCCATTAACCCATTTGTTCAAGAGATAATAGGAACTGCAGATGCTGGAGAATCCGAGATAACAAGGTGTAGAGCTAGATGAACACAGCAGGCCAAGCAGCATTATAGGAGCAGGAAAGCTTGATGTTTCAGGCCTAGACCCTTCATCAGAAATGGGGGAGGGGAAGGGGAAGGGGGTTCTGAAATAAATATGGAGAGAGGGGGAGGCGGATAGAAGATGGATAGAGGAGAAGATAGGTGGAGAGGAGACAGACAAGTCGAAGAGACGGGAATGGAGCCAGTAAAGGTGAGTGTAGGTGGGGAGGTAGGGAGGAGATAGGTCAGTCCAGGGAGGACGGACAGGTCAAGGGGGCAGGATGAGGTTAGTAGGTAGGAACTGGGGGTGCGGCTTGAGGTGGGAGGAGGGGATAGGTGAGAGGAAGAACAGGTTAGGGAGGCAGGGACGAGCTGGGCTGGTTTTGGGATGCGGATGGGGGTGGGGAGATTTTGAAGCTTGTGAAATCCACATTGATACCATTGGGCTGCAGGGTTCCCAAGCTGAATATGAGTTGCTGTTCCTGCAGCCTTCGGGTGGGATCATTGTGGCACTGCAGGAGGCCCAGGATGGACATGTCGTCTGAGGAATGGGCGGGGGAGGTGAAATGGTTCGCGACTGGGACGTGCAGTTGTTTATTGCGAACCGAGCACAGGTGTTCTGCAAAGCGGTCCCCAAGCCTCCGCTTGGTTTCCCCGATGTAGAAGAGGCCACGACAGGTACAGCGGATGCAGTATACCACATTAGCAGATGTGCAGGTGAACATCTGCTTGATGTGGAAAGTCTTCTTGGGGCCTGGGATGGGGGTGAGGAAGGTGGTGCGGTTGCAGGGAAAAGTGCCAGAGTGGTGGGGCTGGAGGGGGGTGTGGAGCAGACAAGGGAGTCACGGAGAGAGTGGTCCCTCCAGAAAGCAGACAAGGGTGGGGAAGGAAAAATGTCTTTGGTGGTGGGGTCAGATGCCACCTCAGATGGCCGAAGACTCGGAGGATGATGTGTTGGATCCGGAGGTTGGTGGGATGGTACGTGAGGACGAGGGGGATTCTTTTTTGGTTGTTACTGCAGGGACGGGATGTGAGGGATGAGTTGCGGGAAATGCGGGAGACACAGTCGAGGGCGTTCGCGACCACTGCGGGGGGGGTGGGGGTTGCAGTCCTCGAAGGACGAGGACATCTGAGATGTACGGGAGTGGATTCCTATGATGCTGCTTGGCCTGCTGTGTTCATCCAGCTCTACACCTTGTTAAGCCATTTGTTCAAGATCCTTCTGTAATCTTAGAAAACCTTCTTCACTATCTACTATGCCACCAATTTTGGTGTCGTACGCAAACTTGCTAACAACGACTTCTATATTCTCATCTAAATAATTTACATAAATGACAAAAAAAGAGGACCCAGAATCGATCCGTCTGGAACACCTCTGGTTACAGGCCTCCAGCCCTAAAAGCAACCCTCTACCATTACTAGATAACAAGCATGGGGCTGGATGA